>SNQJ01S0062656.1:41304-69027 GCA_010110895.2 Picea sitchensis
AATTAAGAAGACACAATTATATGAAAAATCATAACTTCAAAAAAGTAAAAGGTAAAAAATATTTTTAAGATTGAAAGAAGCATGGAAAAATGACTAAAAACACCATTGAATAAAAATAAAAATAAAAATAAAAATAAAAAATTGAAAATTGAAAAAAATGAAAATAGATGAAAATAAGCATTTTAAAAAAAATGTGTAAACATTGTGGATTGAAAAATTTTAAATATCGAAAAACCACCTAAAAAGGGAGAGGGGGTGCTACCGGTAGCACCATTTTTAAAAATGAGGTAAAAAATTGGACCCACCAAAAAACGAGAACTCTGTAGAATTCTCATTAAGTTGATAACTATGTTAGAGTTGAGTGATAGAAAATTAACACCAACCATGATATGATTTAAGACAACCATTGTTTGGATATGTGTTATGTTACAAAAGAGGTATGTGTGCCTGTAAACCAGGTTGTACACCTGTAGTGCATTTCTTTTTGAGGAAATGGCTCAAGAGCTTTGTGAAGGATATTATGAGCACTCCTCAAAGAGATAAGAGTTCTCGTAGTCCCTAGCTAAAAGGTTCATGTCCAACTTAGTACACTATAAACCTTGATAAATGAATGGTATAGCCCGAGGGACCGAGTGTAGTGAAGGAGGTACATTCATTGGGTTGTGCAAGTTGTGGGGAAGAGAGACCTAGTGGATTGGAACTACTATAGAATTAGATCTTGGATTTGGGTTATTGAGTGTGGAGAGTGGATATACAGAGGGATAGATCTCCTTGTGGACTCATAGCCTCATCTTGGGGGTGGTATGTTGTTCAAATTTGGAGTAGTAGTGCCTATGGCTGAGAGGTTCATCCTTTGCATCCAGCCAATTGGTTACATATATAAACAATTAAGTGTTTCTATTTTTTTTATTATGATTATTTCATTTTGTAATTTTTTTGTTTTAATGTTGTGTAATTCTTGTGTGTTTACTAAATGCATTCGTGATTTATAAATGTTGTAGATGCATGGTTAAATCAACATGAAGTTTGTTGTAATTTTTTATGGGTTTGCTTCCCTTTGGTTTTATTTTAAATGTATGGGGGCATTTTTAAATTCATTTTTTAGTAGGTTGAGTCATTTTCCACAGTGACAGACTCAACATGGGTGTTATGTACATTACATTCTATTTTCTGGGATGACACTTGGGAACATGAGAATAAACTAGGATCATAAGAAATTATTCAACATGATAGAATGTCCCTCCAAGCACTGAGTTGTAATATTGTCCACTAGTACTAGGATGAGACCATATATCATCAACCGTACTCCTGTCAATCCTAGATATTTGGTGCAAGTTGGCTAATAGATATAGACAAGGAGACAACCAAGATTCTTGATGATCATCTTAGGACTAGAAAAATTATCCTCAGAATAGGCCTAAGCAATTTAAAATATGGACATCATGGATATGGAAAGTTTAGAGTAAATCATGCATATAACCTTCAATTCAAGAATAATAGTTTTGAAAAAAGATCTATCTAGTAGAATATTTGGAATCGAGAGCTTTGGCAAAAAGTCTCATTATTCCTTTATATTTTATCTAGGGAAAATACTCTAACCTAGGACAAATTGGTAAGAAGAGGATTTTAAAGGTTCTTCCCTCTACCATATGTGTAGATATAAAGAGAAATCAATAGAACACCTATTCAATGCTTTCCTAGAAGTAAATATGTTATGGGATAAAGGTGCCATAGGTTTTCAACAATCCAATCCTCTTAGGGATGACATTGTTCAAACTCTTGAAAATTGGAGATCATTATCATATGGAAACATCCTAAGTAAAGCATGGAACTTATTCTTAAATTTTTTTCTCTCGATAATATGGAAAGAGAAAAATGATTTCCTCTTTAAGTAGCAAAAAAAAAGTGAAGTAGACATCTAGAAATTAATCCAAACCAACATCCATGAATCAATTGGAGTTGTCTCATGGCCAGTGGAGGCCAAGCACCCTCAATACAATGATAGGATAATTCTCTCAGTGTGGAAACTTGATTAATACACTTGTACATCTGTTTAGATTAAACCTAATAGAAATGCCTCATCCAACAAAACATGGTCTAAGCTTCCCCCGGTTCACCAAGCTTAATTTTGGCAGAGCATCTGAGGGAAACCTGATATACTCGATATCAAGAGAAGTATTCAGGGATTCATTAGGAATCATCCTCTTTATCTATTTCCTTCATATTGGTAAAATTACCAACAATGGAGTTGAGTTAATTGGAATGTTTAAAGGAATGCAACTAGTGATCCAACTTAATGCCAACAATATTCTCATAGAAGGTGATTCCCAATTACTCATCTATAGCCTATCCAGGATCCTCCATTAATATAGGGAGAACACAATTCTCATGATTAATAACAACATTTCTAAGGAGGTTTAATACAAATCACATAGATTTCAATATCCACCTTATCCATTATCCCCTCCAATGTGCAAAGGAAAGACAACACCACTATAAGGAAAACACCTTGAGGTAGAGGTTTTTGCGCATGTTTTTAGTGTTACAATATTTGGAAAAAAATTCAGAAAATCCTTTGCTATTTGAAGTGGACGTTTTAGCAAAGGTTTTAAAGGATGTTCCATATAACTAAAATATTTTGGGTGGATAGAGGTTTTAACGGAGTTTTTTTTTAGTATTGCTTGTTTTTGTAAAATGCATCAATGCATTCTTAAGTAACATGCATTGGTGTGTACATAAACCTAGAAAACACCATTGTTCTTATAATTATTATGCATCGATTCTTCCTTTTTTTCTTATATGCAACATTGGTGCTCTTATAAATATTACGCACTAGTTATTTTTGAGTTTATGTATGCACCCTTCATATTGTTTTTTGTATGTAGTATTGATGCTCTTATAAATATTATGCATTAAGACGTTTTTTTATGGCGCATATTTGCTTGTATAATTTGTATGCATAGGTTCCCATATTACCATGTGCATCAAATGGTAGTGATATTTTGAATATTCGAGGTGAGATGTTAGCACTATTGTTTTCTACTAAGCACTAGTGTGTATATTGTATTTAAAGCACCAGTGCATATATTATATTTAGATAAATGGTGTGTATTGTAATCATGCACACTATAATATTTTTAAATAATAAATATAATCATATGTTACGTCGTTTAAGGAACGATACTTTTTCATAATTTTCTGCACTGGTGCTTCAATATAATTAATAGGCATTGATGTGTATAATTCATAAAAATGCAGCGTTTTCTATATTATGGCACACACTTTTTAGTGAGTTCATAAGAATACAATGCACTGATATGTATACATTTTATTTTTATTTTTTACAAATTTTCAATTAATCATCTCAAAATAAAATATTTTTTTTAGTAATATTGTTTTTTATATTTTTTTATTGCATTTTGGTATGATGATTGCATTAATGAATTATCCAATAGATTACACCTTTGTTATGTGTAACAATGTAAATCATTTGCATATTAATTAATCAACAACGCAACACCATCTTAAGAGACCCATCATCCTACAAAACATGAAAATATAAAATTCCACAATAATCAAAATTCAACCAATATGTATTGGTTATAGTTATTGGTAACATGTCCTCATGCAATTGGGACAATATGTTGAGTACATTGATTTTCATAGACAAATATTCCAAAACATACAATTTGTAATAACATTCAATTATATTGGTTGTCATTCATCACAAGAACTGTTGTCATCACACGAGCTTCGTGCATGCCTTATTTATTCATTAATTGTAGGTGATATTGTAATTTGGTTATTTAACGGAATGTTTTATTGATTGACTTGTTTTTTATGTTTGATATGTTCGATTTCCATCTACAAACATATAAATAAAGTGTAATAAGTATATATACATTTATATAATAGTAGAATATACATGATTGTGTAAATAAAAAAACGTACCATAGCAATGAGTCTTTCATAAACAATACACATTATTTTAAATCCATGCCTCATGATTTCTTTCAAAATATCTTTTGTTGGTTGCAATCCATAATTTGTTTCCTACATCTTAAATATGCATGTTATCGCAAGATTTGTACTTGTGAAAATCCCACCACAAGTACCCCAAATCTTGCATAACTATGAAAGATCCTACCATTATCACCTTAGTAAGGACTTCCCTTGTTTTAGTGATGGAGGAGGTCCACCGCAGGGGAGGCTTCCCCAGTGACCTCAAGGGATCAAAGTAGCAAGTATTGTAGTCAATCCTACCGCCCCCTCTCTTGATCACCTAAAGATTCATCTAGGTCAAGGAAACGGAAGAGGTATGAAGATGTTTGAGTACCTTCCTGGAACAAGAATACTTTATAGCATATATGTGATGATTTACAAGTAAAAACATGCAATTAATAACTCATAAGACACTAGAAAACAATGATTACTATGTCTGGTACAAATTTATAGCAGTACACTAGTCCTATAACAACAATATAAATTTGTAACAACAACAATATAAATATAGCTTACAATTCCAACGATTGAACAAGAAAATTAAGCATGTATCACATAGAGCATTATCCAATTGCTTAAGCGAAATTTTGAGCAAGTAACACCACCTTTACAAGAGTGTATGCAGCAAATTAAAGAGTTATCAGGTGGTTGTAGAAAAATTTTGCAACTGTAACAATTTCACTAACAAGTTAGTCAAAGTTAGTGTTAACAATGTTATTACAAAGCTTGAGACAATTGAAAGAGAGTGGTTGTTGATCAATTTTACCATGAGAGAGTTGTAAAATCAGTCTCTTTGAGGGCTATAGAGTATTTACAACAAAAAATGAAATTAAACTTAGATCCTTATCTAATTGTAACCAAGAGGTGGGACTCAATCTCTAAGGTCCTTGCACATTAGGGCCTTAGAGGTCGAATCTTAAAGAGAAGGATCTCTAGGGTGCAAGCACTTTTGGTCTCTAGAAACCTTTCTCCCTTCTTGTAGCTTCAACTAGGTCGAAATCAAGAGTCTAGGGATAAAATCCTAAAGTTATAGCACTTTAGGGCTTTAGGAATCTAACCATAGGTAAGATTTCTTCACAAAATTTGGACAAAATTTACCTTGTGAGAGGAGGAAGCACTTATTCTACTCTCTTAGGGTTTCACCAAGCAAGACGTCTAGCATGAACAAGTAAAATTTCCATGAAACATTAATAGCATGAAATAAAATTGCATAATTTTTTCTTACTTCACCAAGATCCCATGAGATAAAACCCTAATTGTAGAAACTCCATCCAAAAAATCAACAAAGATCATCCATAACTTGACCTTCCAAAGATAGTGCATGAGAGAGAAGAGTCAGTAACCCTAAAAGGGAAACATTTCAAAAGTAATACTCTCACAAAATTGAGAATTTGTCGTGATAAATGAAAAAGAAGGTCCTCTATTTATATGAGGCCTTCTTAACCAATTTTTCCACTTAAAATTGTCAACAACAAATCAGAAGAGGGTCGTCCCCCTTCATTTTCATTTACAATATGTAAAAATGAAAAATACATAAATTAAAACCCTAAAAGGGATGACATCATGCCATAGGAGGGTGATATAGGGATGAAAAATGAGACGCCAAGCCTCAAGAGGAGAACGTTGGGCCTCTAAAGGACATTTTTCCTGCTCTGAAGTGAAAAAATGCTATGTCGTGTGTCTCCTCCTGTCAAACTACCTCTGGAACCACATCATCCATCAAACCAGAGCTTCCAAAGTGATGTCAAGCACTGAAGGGGTACGCCCTAGGCCTCCAAAGGCCGCGTTCAAGTGTAGAAGGTGATGCTATGTACATTCCATCATCCTCCACCGAGAAAGGTTCTACAAAGACAAAGAAGTACGCCCTCCAAGTGTCCATAAGTCATATGAATCATGCCAAGTAAGTCACATTTAATAAAAGAACCACCCAAGCAAGTGCATCAAATCCCCCTTTTTCAAATTAAACAAATGCTCAAAGACCTTATAAAATTTTCCAAAGTTAGGTATCGGAGGGATTTCATGGTGCCCTATTGGGTATGCCAATTCCCAAGTCAAGGAATGTTTCCCAAGAAGACCCTATCTACATCATGTAATGAGTATGAGATGGATTAAGGGAAAAATATTGGGAAAATGGTTCTTGACATATCAAGGACTCATATTGTCCCATTTATGGGTGCCTTTGTTGTTGATTTTTGTAGCTTTGGGAAGGTATTATCACATGAACCTAGGTGTTGGATCTGTGGAAATTATCATGGGAACCACATCACACTTTCAATTTGGTGAAAACCCCATTGGATTTGAGTGGGGGTTTCATGGGTTTGGTGATGGTCTTTGTGGGCTTGTGTTAGGGCTTCACACCCACAAGGAAATCCTAATTTGATGTTGACTTGTGGAGGGGCTTCTGTGTTGACCCCTAAAGATTGCATATAAAGAAGAGAGGTCATTGTGACATTACATATCATGTAGATTACATGGAGACATGATGGAGCTAGGATAAGTGAGTTTGAACTTGTATTAGGAGGATTGGTGATCTCAGCAAAGGGAAATTTTGTAGGTGGAAAATCTAGCCTTGAAGAGAAAAACGAAGAAGGTCTCACATGTGGAGTGAATTTTTTGTACAATATGTGGTTTGCAGGAGGATGAAGCGTGTATATACGCAGGTTGCAGAAGGATGAATCACATATAGGGTATACACAATTTTCAGTAGAGAAAACAATGTATGCATGTGTGTTTCTAGTAAGTTGAATCATGTATTTGATTTTCTAGGCAGGTACAGATCTATACAGGCTAACAAGTGATGTCAACAGGTCATACAAGTGGCCTAAAATAGATTCATGGTCAGAGGAGATTTCCATAATATTGTTGAGTTTTAGTTTTCTGATTTGTATGATTATTGGAGAACAAGGTTCTTCTCAGATTTGGTGACTTTGGAGAACAAGGTTGTCCTCAGATTTTGGTGATATTGTATTGGCTAGGAGGGCTAGTTTTCCCTTGGGATTTTTTATGATAACAAGATTACAAAATTGAAATTCTGTCTCATGTGTATTGATGATTCATTTTTGATGTTTGTGTTTCTGGTACATATATTTTTAGTTAAAAATTTTAGTGTAAAGTTGGTCAATGATAAAAACTAGGGTTTTACTGTTAGATCACTAGGAAGCAATTTTCATATCTGAAATTAGTCACATAGAGTTGCATGTGAAAATTGGCATGGTATCAGAGCTTGGGATCTCAAGATAGGGGGGTAATATTGAGATACATTTTGGATACAACACTAGAGGATTGTTGTTCTTGTTCTTGTTCTAGGTTGGTCATATGTGATAGTTCTAAGGGAGCTGATAAGCAGGGCAGTTCATAGGTGAAAACTCTGAGGGAGTTGAGGAGGTATCTCTGAGAGGGAGATACAATGATGGTTGGAGGTGGCAACATGTTATATGGACTCTAGTTTGAGACATGGAGTATACCATAAAAATAAGGAGTTATGGGCTATTGTAGCTCGATGATATGGTAGGTTGGAAGTTTTGGTGGATTGGAAGAGAGCCCAGATCACAACAGTATGTTGTTTGGAAGATTTCCAATCCTGTGGATGGAATTCTGGTGACTTTTCATGGCGATTTATGATGAGTGGAGCTTAGGTGCTTTGGCACGAATGAGATGGCTTCAAACATTTGGCAGGTTGATGATATAGAGTCTTCATCATGCCTAAGAGTTGCACACTATCGAGGTATGACAATGTATGTTATATTTGACCCAAGAGGATGAGGACATTTTCAAATATGAGATGTGGTGGTCTAGATTGGAGTAGACCGAGTGTCCAACCGGAGCTTGGGATTGTTCAGACAAAGACACAAGATCAATGGTAGCATATGTATACATAGAGAGTTCTGAGACTTGGATGATGGACTTGGGAATAATTTCATTGCATGATCATGACTTGGGTAAGTAGGATGCTTTCCTTGGAGGATTGCATGGTTCTTATCCAATGAGAGCCACCAACACATGAAAAGGGCACAATATTTTTTCAAAGTTTCACAATGTCTGACTCAGGTATGTATGAGGGAATTGGTAGAAGGACCAGGCATGTAGTACAGGGATCTAGAGAAATGATATTCTAGATGAGTTATGGGGTGTGTTGTGAGTGGAAAATCTTTTATGGGTTCCAAGAGTGTCTTCCTTGCCTCAAGGATTAAGGAGTAGGACTATGTAGTGTTGTTCCAGGATGGACATGTGCTATTGGATGTTGAGTTGGTATTCCTAGGTTTTGAGAACCTTTTGTGCATGAGATATGTTTTTATGGTTTGAGAGGATATGGATTGATTGTATCTAGAAGGAGACTCGGTTGATGTATAGGGATGATATGGTTGGATTGGTGTTGTTTGTGCCCATATCATCTAGCTTCATATCAACAGTGATTCTTTTAGTTAGGAAGGGAAACCTATATAGGCTGAGGGGCCTACCTATGCGTGCTATGACTAGTAGGAGAAAAGAGATAGATGAGGAGGAGTAGGTGGATCCATAAGTGGTGAGGTAGGTGGCCCCACCAGTAGTGAAGTAAGTATCTCTACCAGTGGTGAGGAAGGTAGCCCCACCAATAGCTAGAGTTCAAATGGATTCAACCCTCAAGATTCAGTGGGGAGGAGAATCCTCTCAATATTGTGCAAAGGATAGTGCAAAGGGATCAAAGGGAGTTCGACTTCATAGGGAGTCAAGAGGCTCATAAGGAGAGTCAGTTTCTTTGTGGGAGCCAACATTTAGGACTAGATGGGAGAAATGCATCTTCCAAGACTTTCAGGAGGGTGTCATGGGTTAATATTTCCAGAAATGAGGTTCATAGGCAGGAGGCTACTAGGAGAAGGGTGTCTTCCAGGATGGGATCATGTCAAACAATATGATTTTCTTTGGTGACAGAGGGAGAAACCAATCAGATGGATTGGAGAGAAGTTGTGGTAGAGGATCCAGTATGAGAGACAAAGGTACATCTAAGAGATGATGGAGGATGTAATTCCTCCCTCACGAAGAGGGAGTGTTTATGATTTTGTAGAATCAAGAGGCATTCCCACTTGTGGAGTGTGGTGATATTAACTTCCTCATTAAGAGGGAGTATTGATTTTTGTATATTTGGGAAGGTATTATCACATGGCCCTAGGTGTTGGGCATGTGGAAACTATTGTGGGAATAGCATCACACTTTTGGTTTGGTGAAAACCCCCTTGTATTTGAGTGGGGGATTCATGGGTTTGGTGATGGGATTTTTGGGCTTGTGTTTGAGCTTCACACCCACAAGGAAAGCCTTATTTTATGTTTACATGTGGAAGGGATTCTATGTTGACCCCTAAGGATTGTATATAAAGAAGAGAGGTCATTGTGAAATTACATATCATGTAGTGTGTGTGGAGACATGACCGAGCTAGCATAAGTGAGTCTTCACTTGTCCTAAGAGGATTGGTAATCTCAGCAAAAGGAAAGTTTGGAAGGTGGTGAATCTATCCCTAAAGAGAGAAACGAAGAGGGTAGCATGTGTGGAGTGAATGTTTTGTACAATACATAGTTTGCAGGAGAATTAAACATGTATATATGTGGGTTGCAGAAGGACGAATCATGTATAGGGTATACGTGATTTGAAATAGAGTAAAATGTATGTATGCGGGTTTCCAGTAAGGTGAATAGTGTATCTAATGTTATGGGAAGGTACATATCCGTACAATATGACATGTGATTTCAACAAGCCATACAGGTGGTCTATAGCATATTCATGGGCAGAGGAAATTTCCAAAATATTGTTGAGGTTTGGTTTTTTTATTTGTATGATTATTGGAGAACAAGGTTGTTCTCATATTTGGTGACTTTGGAGGACAAGGCTTTCCTTAGATTTTGGTGATATTGTATTGGCTGGGAGGCCTGTTTTTTCCCTTAGGATTTCTGATGATAACAAGATTACAGAATTAAAATTATGTCTCATGTGTATTGATGATTCATCTTTGATCTTTTTGTTTCTGCTACGTATTTTTTCAGTCAATAATTTTAGTGTAAAGTTGTTCAATGACAAAATCTAGGGTTTTACTATTAAATCACTAGGAAGCAATTTTCAGAACTGAAATTAGTCACATAGAGTTGCATGTGAAAATTGACATTTGTTGAGGGTGTGCTACATCCCTTCTTTTGCAATGGGGCATTATTTCAAGCCCTTTATTTTCCCTATTAGTTCCAAACATTGAGTGTTATGTGAAATGGAAAGAAAATGAGCACCACAATGCCACTTGAAGTTGGAACACATTGAGTGCTATGTGCACTTGGAATTAAAGAACACCACAATGCATTCCCCAATCAAGTGAGACATTTTATATTTATTTTCTTTTAAATTCCTTTATTTTTTATAGAACATTTCATGGCTCTTAGGAATTTAGGGTGAGAAATTATGTATGATGTTAGTTACAAAACATCTGGTACTTTATCCCCTTCTTCCCATGAAATGAGGTACAATCCATTCTTGGGGTCAATGCACCCGAAAACTCAAAATATGAGGAAATAGAGGGAATAAGTGTGGAAAGTGGTAGGTATGAGCAAGAATGGTATGATTACCCTTCAAGAAAACCCCCCAGTAGAAACCCTTTTCTCAAGGGCAACCAACTTACTAGGATACCATGACAACCACCAAGGTGAAATTAGGAAAATATATAATTTCCAAGCAAACATTCCATAATAAATAAAGGACTCTTTGTGACATGCTCAAATGCTTCAAATACTAAAGTGACACTTACCATGATACTGGACTTGTTACCTCATGAAGAAAGACCTATTGTCTTTTGGGGAGAAACCTTTGGAGTGGATGTTTCTCTATTGTCGATGATGATGGTGAAGTGTGGACAATTGGAGGGGATCTATGGGATGTTCTATCCAGATGACTCTCGACACTCCATGTATGTTACCTGCGAGCCTTGAGACATCATCTTCTTATTTACCCCTAGGCCTCGGGAGTAACAACGCCATGAAAAGTAAATATCAATATAATTAATATAAAGGTTTCTTGTCATTCCATTAATCATAAAACAAGGGAAGTTAAACAGCATAGACACTTACAAATTGTTCAATTAAACCTTCATACTTCAACATATACTCACATCATATACCTAAACCAATGTCTATCAATTCATCGGTTGTCTCTTCTTTGTATGTTAGCACCTATAAGAAGACACCCACAGACATGTGTAAAATAATTATTTAAATATAAAGATCACAACAAAAATGAAATATTAAGGAAAAAAATGTAAGTACTCACAAAGTTTGTGATCAACCATTTTATTCCTCGTCGTCCTGTCTTATGTGTTGAGTGGGTTCCATTTTTTTTAATTTTTTTCAACAAAACAATTGAAAATTTGTATTTCATGTGATAATTAAATTCTATGTACATAGAAGAATAAGTGAATGATTACATACCTCTAATGTATGTTGTTGTTAGGATGGCTCCTCTTGTGATGCAATTATGTTCATTTCTTTTACCATCTCCTTCTACACTTTTTTGGACATCTTACCAGCATGTATTGGTTTCCCCCTTGTTTGTCCCTTGGAATTTTCATAATCTCCCTAAAAAACAAAAAACTAGGAATCATCATATATAAAAATTATGATTTTTTTTACAAAATAAGATTTCTATGCATATAATAAATCACTGCATGCCAGTGTGTTAATTAGATGTATTCACACTAGTATATGATAACAATGCCCTTACGAAATTGGAAATGTTTGTTTACAAATTGTTGTATTAACACAGTGCTTTATAAATTAATAGAAGCACTGGTGCTTGAGTACTATTTATTGCACACCACTGACTCATGAAAAATTTTAAAACATGATGGTTTCAATATTAAAATCAATGCCATTTCCATTTAAAACTCAGTAATGTTGTTGACATGAACATTCACATTGGTGCTCTATCCATGTGTAGTGCGCATCGTTAATTGTGAAGGCTTTAAAAAAAATGATAGTGACATGATGGTTTGGGATCGAATTCAATGATTGGTCCCATTGTAATGGATGCCATATGCCCCATATATAAGTAAATAATCACTATAAAAATCTATTTCTTAAAAAAAATCTCATTGTAAAATATATAAAGGGAAAGCAAGAGAAACAATAAGGAAGTTAGGACTTCCAATACTGAAGGTAACTATGAAACCTTTTATTTTTTTGAGAATACATTGAAAATTACTTGAATCAAATAGGGGAAATATTAAGATGATGAATATAATGAAATCACATACTGAAATTTATCCTCTGTAGATTTGTGTGTGACCTACAATGGTCCCTTTCGAATTTGGATCTTCAGAAATATACATCACTTCAAAGTCTTTGCTGGTAAATCTCTCTTGCAAAGATCTCCCCTCTAAATTTTGGAAAATCAAAGAAAGAATGATTAGGATTTTCATCTATATACACATATATTTAGAAAAACTAAAATTCTCGCTCATTTTTTCATTGTATAGTTCGACGCATTGATGATAAACCACACAATGTTTTTCTTTTTGTAACTTATTTTTTCGTTGTGCTATATAATTATGGTGCACTAGTGTGGTGTTCACATAAAAATTCACCGACAAACAATTTAATCTAAAAAATGAAAATGCAAACATCCGCATTTAAATTTTGAAGAGGTTTTTCTTTGCGAAGGCAATAACGACTGAAATGCCCACTCATTTTTTCTTTGTATATTTTAGGGAATTGATGATGTTTTTATTTGCAGAGGAAATAATAGAGGTCACTCTTTAGTGCCTCTCATAATTTACTTCAAAATATTATTTTGGATGTCCAGATGCACCAGAGCATCATAATATAATTAGTCACACCGTTAAATTTTAAAATTCATTTGAAATTATGCTTGAATCTAGATTGTTCTATGCTTCCCAAGATGGCAGTTTTTTTTCAAATGCAAGGAAAAAATTGTAACATTAAATGGCCAATTCTTTATATTCCATCTCATTCCATATCGTTGCAAGTGCTTCAAGTTCTCCCTCATTGATTGCAGTAACTCTATATTGTATTTATAATTAATTTATCTCATCAATTTTTTGTTATGTATGCACATGTAGTTTAATAATTGTTCATTCAATTTTGTGGGATCATGATTCATGATCAAGTTCGGATGTGAAATATATTCCACCAGTCCCATGCTGCGACAAGCTCTTATCAAGAGAAATATACCATGGGTAGATGTTTGATGAAAATGGATAGCTTCTTGACCCTACCAATTGTAACATGCAGTTTTCCAATAACTAGCCTGGGTTAATTGTGTTACATCGTGAATTGGATCTCTTTTATGACAACCCTTAGGGAATAAGAAAAAGATGATTGAGTAATTGTAACTTTGGGTTTTCAATGGAAGTAATGAAAATGTATTTCTCAACTCAACATTTGTTTTATAAAGTGGTCGATTGCATGTTTACTATTGGGAAACAATTCCATTCTTCTAATAAACGTATGGTATAATGTTTGAACATACTAAATACATAGTGTTACTAATATTATCAATGTAATGTTCAGTATTTTTACAATTAGAATTCTGATGATGAGTTTCATGTCTACCATCTACTGTTGTACTCCACTATGATGTCAATTCATGAGATTTCTATTAAAACAACACATCTCAGAGAGGAAGCATAAAAAGCATGGTTGAATCAACAACCCATTCAATTCCCACTATGTCCTGAGTGGGAATTTTTCAATGACAAATTGATCCTATAAATATAATTTCTAAACTACCTGGAATAATATTGATTCTTGGTAGAAATTCCTCTACTTAGATATATCGACAAAAAAACTAGGAACTTGTTCATATCGATTGGGTTGGGATTCAACAACTTCTTCTGCAAGGCTTATAACATTCTCCTCGAGCGATGAAAAATCCAAGATTGTCATTTTCCTAGCCTAGTGTCTTCTTGAGATAAATCTATATAGTTCTTGGACAAAGTGTCTAGGGTATCTAGGTTCTAAGAAGTATCTAACAATGACTTTTCGCATTTGAGACCTTCATTAGTGAGTCGGTCAACAATTTTATTTCCATATATTTTGACATGAGATGGAATAATTACTAAGATATGGGGAAGGAGGTTGTTTATGCACTCTAATCCTCCTTCAAGGCACCAACTTTGAGATATTTTGGTGATGGAAGAGCCTTCATGCATCTTCTTGAGCATTTGAATAACTAATTGAGAGTTTCCTTCGACTATCAATTTGGTGAATCATTCTCGAGCTACTACATGAAGACCATATTATAGGGCCTACAACTCTATTTCATTATTACCATCTGTTCCAAGACAACCAACATAAATCCAAAGTATTTCCCCATGATTGTTTCTAAAAACACCCCTATAGCTTGCAAGGCCCAAATTTCCTTTGGGTGCATCGTCAAAGTTTAGTTTTATGAATTATGGGGGTGGGGAGTCTGATTGGAAGCATAGATCTCTAGGGATGAAGAGAAATAGAGGTATTGATGTCAAGTGCTTTCAATATTATTGTGTCTTGATCATTACCTTTCCAATCATGTTCAATCCATGGAGTGGTGAGTATTATTTTCTTTATTTGTTGGATTAGCTTGCTCCACATATGTTCCATGTCTAGTTAGAAAATTTTCAAGATTCACCTATTTCTTTCTTTCCAAACCTCCCATAAAAGGAACCCATGGAATATACTCCATGGTCAATTAATAATTGGATGGGAAAAGGTTGTTTGTCTCTAGTATTTTATGGTCTCTATGATGTTAGTCCTATTTCTATCTGTTTGTCTTAATGTAGCGGTGCCTTTATCCAATAGAGTTGTTGCAAAGGGACATGAGTTAAGGATATGTTATGTAGTTTCATCATTCAAGAGGAAGCAATCGCAAAAGGAGGGGCCTAGGAATCCTCGTTGAACCAATTTATCCCAAGTGAGAGTTTTTCCCTTTGCTAGAAGCCAAATAAAAATGGATACTTTTGGCCATGGGTTTTACTTCCAAATGTTGTCTCATATCTCTAGTGTGGGGAGTTATGAGTGCCCTTTCTCTATGCTATAAGTCTCTCTAATGTTGAATCTTCCCCTAGGGAAATAACCCCATTGAATTTTATGTGTTCCTCCCTAAATTCTAATTTTCCTAGTGCACAATTCTCACTAAAAGGTATCCCAATTAAAGTTATCCAGTAAATGGGTCCAAGATTCTTTTGGTAGCTAGGATTTCCAATGAGGATTTAATGGATGAGGAACTTAGTAGTGAGATATTTGGGTCTTGCCTTGATTCATTATAGTTTCCCAGATGATTTGGAGATATTTTTTTATTTAGAACTTTGGCATATGCTTCCAAGAATCATCCCAAAATAGATTTGTTTGACCATTATGAATCTCCATCCATAGGCAATGATTTTGGACTATATGCTTATTTTTCCAGGATGCATTCCATATGTGGGAGCTAGAATCATGACCATGCATTTGAACTAAATCTTGTTCTACCATATTTGTAGCATAATTGTGCCTCCAAATTCGTCCCCACAACTCCCCCGCATTGTGGAGCCATCACCACTGGGTTTTACCCCCTATGATAGAACTAAATGTTTTTGGGTCCTGCAAACCAAGACCCACTTCCATTTTCAAGAATTGGATCTTGTCCCATGCTACAAGGGCCCATTTTTTCTCTTTTATATTCCCCCCATAGAGAAATGATTGTTGTAAATTATGAACAACTTTGAAAAGATATTTTGGGGATGCCAACGAAGAAAATAAATAGAGCGGAATGGTCTGAAGAAGCAAATTTAGAAGTGTTAGATGGTATGCTAAGTTGAGATACTGAAAAAGTCCATATAGATAATTTATGCTCCAATATATTGAGATGATCATCCTAAGAGACACTTCTGAGAACATTGTCTACAAGAGGGGCTCCCAAGCATTTGAAAGTAAGGGAACTATGTTGAAAACCTAGAATCTACGAGATATTAATTTGAACAGTAGGTTGAGTATGAAGGAAGAAATTTTGTGTCTTACCATAATTGATGGTGGTTCTCAAAGCTACCATAAAATATGATAGTACCTATTTAAATGCATTGGCTTCATGAGATATTGGTACTCCCATGAGTAGTGTATAATATATAAAATTACTTATGAGATTTTGTGATGTCATCTTTGAGAATCTTGATACCTTCGATTTTGTTTCTTTCCACTACTACTTTAAGTGAGTTGCCCAACGCTTCCACCATCAAAATAAAAAGAAAGGGGGAGATTGGGTCCCCTTGTCAGATGCCTCCAGATGGGGTGAAGGTGGATTAGGGTGAGCCATTAATAAGAATTGATAATAAATCCTTGGAGGTAATATATAAAATACAATTAATCCATCTTTCAAATATTCCAAAATAAAGTAGAACACATCTAATGTATTTCTAGCTCCAATTGTCGAATTCTTTTGACATGTCTAGATTAATAAGCATACTATATTTTTTAGTGGTTTTCAGTGAGTTAATCACTTTGTGGGAAATGATGATACTATCTAGGATATGTCTACCCTAAACATATATTAACCGCTTTGGGGATATCAATAGAGAAGAGGCTTCAACTAATTTGCAATTACTTTAGTTATGATTTTATAGACCCCAATGCAGAGTGAGATAGACTTGAACTAACCAGAATCCTCCATGTTTTCATC
Source organism: Picea sitchensis (assembly GCA_010110895.2). Taxonomy (NCBI): domain Eukaryota; kingdom Viridiplantae; phylum Streptophyta; class Pinopsida; order Pinales; family Pinaceae; genus Picea; species Picea sitchensis. Next base: position 57,961 of record SNQJ01S0062656.1, read on the forward strand.
TTTATGGATGAGAGAAATAAAGGTATAATTGAGTGTAGTAATGACATAGGAAGTTCTATGATATATCTCAATCAATTCCCAAAGATCCTTCTAGATTATTGACCAACATGCCTGAAATAAGTAATTGGTGAATATGTCACACCCTACGGATTTTCCTTTGGAATTTACATAACATATTGTTATACTTATATTAGGGTGATTGATCTAGGTGGATCTTGGATTCCATCCACCTTTTCCACTAAATAAACATTTTCGAGCCTGTTGTTTTGATCAACCATAATAGTCTCCCTTTTGATGAGGAATGTAATGTAATTCCATCTCCATTTTTTAATTACAATCATCATGTAATGATTTCCTTATGGTGTTATGTACATGCCTATATCATTAATGCACTTGATCCCATTAGAAATCTACAATTAACCTCACTTGGGCTACACTACTACTAGGATGGGTGACCACGTTAGAAGTCCTAGTGTTTACACACATATGGAATTTTGTAAACATAAACCAATTTATCTCATATGCATCACGGGAATTATTCTCCTCTCACTCTCTCATATGTAATAGAGGTGAAGGTGGTCCTTTAAGGATGCAATGGAGTGTGATGTAAATATTTTTTCGAATGAAATGTATCCAACATCTCTTTCTCTTTAGAGATAAGCTACCACCATTCTAGCCAGTTTGTGTCTATAATATTTTTATTTTTTTTATTCATTAATAGAAGTTGGGTTTCACAATATTTATGTGTTATTTGTTATCATTTTGTTTGTATCTCATTCCTTTCTTCATATAATCTATATCAATTGTATCATAGTATTATGTTACTTGTTGTTTCTTAGAGCATGTCCCTGACGAGGTCAGGGTATAAAGAGTTGGGTGTCAAGATAGTTTTTCTTGAGGACAACTTCTCTTGCCACCCCAAGTGACCTCCCATGGAGGAATAAAAGAGATATGAAAAATAAGGAGATCATTTTAAGACATTTCTTTAGGAATCCCTTGCACAAAAAAGGAACAATATGATGGACAACTTTTCTCAGATACCGCAACAACTACTAATGGCGGCTTAGGCATCTTCGAAAAGTAGCCATTTCAGAGGTATGAAACCATTCAAGGTATAATTAAATGTTGATATCCCCTTATTTAAAGGATATATAGATGCAAATTCTCTAGAAAAATGGTTGGATATGCTAGAAGGTTATTAATCTATCCAAAAAAAAATCAACGGTCAAAATATTACCTTTGTTCTCCTTAAATCCCTTCCACATGTCAGAGCTTGGTGGGAATATTATTGGGATAGGTACACCATAGATGAATCTACACCATTTTGGAGATAAACCACCTAGAAATCCTTTGTGGATGCTCTCAAGGAGGAGTTTGACCCTGTTGGAAGCTATGATGAACAACATATCATATGGACAAATCTGCATCAGGAAAGGGACCAATTGATGTTGGAGTACACTATCATATTCCATACCTTATGCTCAAATTTGGGTATTAGAGACTCTAAGAGACACCTAGTTATGAAGTACTGCAATGTCATGCACAGGTACATTCAAACAAATATGGATTTCTTGGACATATTCACTAGGAGTTTCTTATTGATATGTTGTCAAAATCAAGTAGAAATTCAAGCAGCAAAGTAAGAAGGAGTTAGGGTTTACAAATATGCCACAACAAAAGCATGGAAAAGGAAACCCTAATGAAGGAAAAAGCAAGGATATTCAATACCAAGAAAATTAATCCAAGTAACCGACTAAGAAGGGTGATGGGAATTCAAATAAAGGCACTGGAAAGTGGTGTGAGCTCCACAAAATCCTCTAGAACAACATCAATGAATGTCACCTGAAACAATCATTGATGTCTGAGCTCAAAGAAAAATAATTAGAACCTGACTTGGGCTTTGATTCAGAGCACAATAACATGAAGCCTATCATTGATGCATAACCCACTTCTACCATCATGGCCACAACAATCCAACCAAAATAAGTAGAGGGTCCTGAGGACGGGGGACGTCTCTTACATTCATATATGTGGGTAAAGGGGACTCCACTGCATTTAATTTTTCACATCAAGAGTAAAAAAAACCCCGATCTCAGCTGAGGTTGTCAAAATAATGAAGCTACTAAAAATGCCACACCCACAAATGTACACCATCAGATGGTTGAGAAAGGCATGAGACATCCACGTCAGCCAACAATGTCTCCTTCCCTACAACATCAATCCCTTCAAAGTTGAGGTATCATGTGATGTCACTCTACTTGAAGTTTATGATGTTCTTTTAGGAAAACCATATATGTATAAGTGTCACACCATTTACGAGTCTCAATCACGAAGTCTCATTTTTACTGTAGGGGGTCAACTCTACAGAATACCAAAGGTAGTTATGACTACTTCCATTTCATTGATCTCGACAAAACAATGTCACAAAGTAATCTCTCAGACCACAAAGTTTTTCCTCTTTGTGATTTGATCAAAAGTTGAATAGAAGGTCATTGTGACCACCATTTCCTCACACCAAGACCCTTGTATACAATAGAAGTAGGTCAACAATATTGTAGAGGAGCACAAATATATTTTTTCACCCATGGCGGTGCCTCTACCTTCCAAGTCAAGCATTCCATTGATTTGTTTACCAATGTTCCCATACCTAATGGTCCAACATATAGATTCTCCCTTCCAAAGAAAATGACTCCTCCATATGTTCACCATAGCTATAATAGATCCATTCATAGCATTATTTCTCATGGACCATTTTAGTTGTGCTTGGGGTTCCAACCATTATCCCCCATTGATATAGCTCTTCATGTTGCATATTCATTGATAAAGCCCTCTCACACTCAAACCAAGAAAAATCATGCAGCCATATTTGTTGAATGGATCCAACACCTCCAACAATAGGTTCATTAAATCCTTTAATAGGATATTTCCAAGTATAAATAGGACTACTTCAGCAAGGCAAGTGGCTCACTAAAGTTCAGATTCAACAAAATTTTCCTCATCTCCTTAGGGAACTTTACACAATGGGGACCATTAATTTCTAAGGGGGGATGATTAATCTAGGTGGATCTCGATATCCATCCACCTTTTCCACTGAATCAACTCTTTCAGGCCTTTGGTTTTGATAAACCATGATATTATCCCTTTTTGATGTGGAATGTAATGTAATTTCATGTCCATTTGTTATTACATTCATCATGCAGTTATTTCCTAATAATATTATGTACATGCCTATAGAATTAATGCATTGAATCCCATTAGAAATCTATACCTAAGCACACTTTGGCTAGAGTAGTACTTGGATGGGTGACCTCCCTGGAAGTCCTAGTGTTTTACATGCCTATGGCATTTTGTAAACTTAGACCAATTTGTCCCACATGCATCATGGGAATTATTCTCCTCTCACTCTCTCATATATAATAAAGGTGAAGGAGGTCCTATAAGGATGCCATGTAGTGTGATGTAAAGATTGTTGTGAATGAAGTGTATCCAACATATCTTTCTCTTTAGAGATAAGCTACCACCATTTTATCCAGTTTGTGTCTACATTATTTTGTTATTTTTATTCATTAATAGAAGTTGGGTTTCATTGTATTTTTGTATTCTCTTCTATCATTTTGTTTCTATCTCATTTCATTCTTCATATAATCTAGATAAATGATTTCTCGTAAAAGGGCCTCATTCTACTCTTGAGTAACCATACATGGAATGTTTTTTGTGATGTTCTAGATTTTTTCCCTATGATATTTCCATGGATCCGAAAGAAGAGATTTATAGTAATGTATCAGCTCTTTCTCTATCCATTCTTTTGTTGTAAGATTGTTATGTTGGATTTCCCTTATAGTGGAAATTTTATTTTGGTGTCGATGTTGAATCATAAATTGGTGAAAGAATTTGGTATTCTTCTCCCCATCCTTCAGCCAACGAACTTGATATTTTTTCCTCCATAGTATTTATTCCTTTTTTATTTTTTTCCTCTATTTGGTTTTGAATCTAAGATTCCTAGCCAATAAGAGCTTCAATTATTCCTTCAAGTATCATCCATTGTTGAATCAACTCCATTTTTCTATCAAATCCCTTTGGTCTTTGAAAATATCCCCAAAATCCTTGTTCCATTGTCTTGGACAGGATTTGATATATTTGAGTCACTGGTGGAAGTGGAACATAACCGAACCTGGTTAAACTGCCACCTCCTTCCACCACTTAGAAATATTGTCTTGGAATGATGGTTGATCAATCCAAAAGGCTTCAAACTGAAATGGGCAGTTTTTGGGACTACTATTCCAATTGAGATCAAGGTTAATTGGCCAATGATCATAGCTAGATCTTGGTATAATAGTGGTGTCCAATTGGAGACTAGTGATCATAAGGGATTATGAAAGGAGGAAGCAGTCTAGTCTCGAATCCACCTAGTAGACTCTACCCCTCCTATTGTTCCAAGTGTGCATTCCATTTGAGGTTTCCAAATCGACCATGTTTAAATTATGAATTGTTTCCTTGAAGCATTTAGATTTTGTGTCCAAATGACATATTACACCTTGCTTCACTTTTAAGGATCTAATCATGTTAAAATACCCTCCCAATGTCTAGTAGCAGTCCCCAAGATCCATGTGGATATATTGAAGAGATCTCAAGAAGACAATATTTTTAGCTATGGAATGTGGACCATATACAATGGTGAGAAATCATGTCTCCACTAATCCAATCAGTTGGAATTTTGTTGTCAATGTTCTTGGAGTGGAAAAAAAATATAGAGTGAGATCCGAGAAGGGTGTCATAATAGATCTAATAATATAGTATCCTCTTGCGCATCTATTTTCATTGACTGGCAACCCTTCCAACTAGAAGTAGCTATCGTTGGTAGTGATTCACTTTAACATTTGGTTTCCTGAAGCATCATGATTGTCGGTTGTTCCTTCAAGATATTGTTTTTGAGAATCCTACATTAAATATCCCATTCATGAAAATTTTATTGCAATAGAGGATATTCATTGGGTAGTGGAGGGGGTGGGTTGGAACTTATCCATCATTAAGGAAATTCTACCATAATTCACCAACATTTCTCCAATCTCTTGTAGAAGTTGTTTTTTTTTAGGGACCTAACCTCCCTAACCCCGCACATAGATAGAATAATATATTTTATATGTAATAAAGGAAAACACTAGTAAATAAGCCCTATATAATGTGAACAAGTCTAATGTTAGAATATTTAATAGAATCTTCTGCTTCTAGATATATATTCCTCTAGAATGTTCTTTAGAAGATAGAATTAGTATAAATAGAAGTAAAAGGCATGGGCAAGTTTTGTCTTGAGAATTATTGTAATAGAGCTTTTCTATGTTGGAGGTTGTCCCCTCGAAGAGGTAAGTGAACTTGGATTTCTATCAATAAATGTATCATTGTTGGTGTTTTTATTCTTTATATTTTGTTGTTCCGCTTATTATAATACATATGGTAGATTACAAGTGGTATCAGAGCACTTTCCTCTTCAAAAATTGTGGGTTTTTTTTCTTCTAGGGTGGAAACATTTACTGTAGGCATATTTAAATAACAAATATCTATCACTCAATGGGTAAAATTGTGGATGGGGAAGACTACATGTAGGGAATACAAAAAAATTCATGGAGTTACTCGAAACAAATGTTTCACCTTGCTAAAAAACTATGTAACCCCTATTGGTATCCCTTCAATTAGTACCACACAAGATAGAATCTGTACATGGTCATCACTGCCACATACCATTTGGTATATATGGAGTCCCCTAGGTTCCCTGAAACTAACTACCCAATTAGCATCATGAATACTATAGTGACATTGAGAAAAACACTCAGTAAGATACTCTATAGTACCTAGGTAATCGGGTAGTATGCCTAAGGGTATGGTCGAGCCTCCTTAGCTGGTTTCCTGAGATATTGGGCCAAGTACTACTAATTGACCCTGCACATATATTAGAGAGATATAGCACAAGGAAAACCCTTGTCTGTAGGAACCCTAAAAAACCTAACCCTTAGGCATAGAATAGAATAGAAAAGGAACAAAAGGGACATTTTTTCATGCAACCTTGCCTCCTACATCCTAGTTGCAAAATTCCTAAACAATTTTCCCTATTAAATATTTGGGTATTTCATCATTGTAGTATTCTTCAGGCTAGAGTTGAACTCTGCATGAGTTAAAAAAATAAAAATAAAGTATATTGGTCCCGTCGACACCTTTTTTTGGACCTATCCCATTGGATTTCTCTCTTTACCTTCATCTCCATGGTGCCTATAATTTTTAATTCTTTTTTTCCCATGTACCAACCCCCCTTTCTAGCACCCTTATTTTCCACCTATCCAATTGGCTTTCTCTTGTTTCCTTGATTACAGTGGTACATATCACTTGTCAACTTTTTTCAGTGGAACCACTCCCCCTTATAGGCACCCTTACTTCCCAAATGGCCACCACTCGCAACCAAGACCTGTAAGTTGAAACCAAATAAAACAAGTTGAACTTCCATAAAATAACTTTTGACATTGCTTCTATCAATTCCAATTTTGAAATATTCCAAGACCAAGTCAAAAACAAATTTGACTCCATCAATAATAAATTCAATGGAAATTTTAACTCCATCAAATCCACTCTCCACCAATTTTTGAACCAATCCTAGGGACCTCCCTTCTCTAAACAAATTTCACACTTAGACGGTGTTGACTCCTCCCATACTATGGTCTTTAATCTCAACTCCTTTCATTGTGACCTTATCTTCCCAAAGTCCAAGTCAATAAATTTTATGGCTCGGAAGTTGGGTCACTCAAATGAAACGATATTTTTCTTTGCATGGCATTACTGATGAGTTGGCCAAACTTTGTTTTGGATTCCTCTATTTGGATCCCGAACATTCACAATGGTGTAAATGGAATAAAAATTCATGCCAAGGGTATGTTTCTTGGACATAGTTTGTTGTAGATCTTTATGAACACTTTGACATAGACACCCACCATTTAGGTTGTCTGACCAAGTTGAAATAGTTTGACAAAGTTGAAGGTTTTGTAACCTCTTTTGAGCACTTGGATTTCATAATAGAAGGAATTTTCGATGCCTTCTTTAGGGAATTATTTATCAGTGGCCTAAAGGATGAAATCCATGCCTAGGTCCTCATGAATTTCCCTAAGAATTGGTTGGAAGCTACTAAATGTGTCGAGGAAGAAAAATAAATTGTCTCTACCAAAAAAATAAAATCATCCTTTTGTTCCTCTCTATCAACCCACCAATCCTACCCCTCCTACTCCTCTCAAGATCTAGAAATCAACTAGGGAATAAATGGACAAATTCTAACTCAAGGGCCTTCACTATAATTGTGATGATAAATATTTATCGAGGCACAAGTGCAAAGAACATAATATTTTTATGTCTATTTCTGAGGATGTTTATAAAGAGGATGTTGATGTTTCCCCTGTTGAAGAGATACCCCAACAATATGATCCTACTCCTCCCTATGACCCCACAGATGTTGAACCACTAATTTCACTGAATTCCCTCATTGTTTTCTCTGCTCCCCAAAATCTCAAGCTAATTGGCTAGATTAAACATGGAAATTCATCATCCTAGTTGAAAGTGGCAACACCCATAAATTTATTCATCGTCGCTTTTCCCAAGAAGTGAATTTATATATCTATGTAGTCAACAATTTTCAGGTCATGATTTCCAATGTAAGTTCCATGAAATGTGAGGGGAATTATGAAAATGTGTGCCTACAAATTGGTTAGTACCACCTGAAATATCATACATTTTCTATAGACATTGGTGGTTGTGACGTAGTAATTGGTGCTAAATGGTTACATACTCTCAACCCAACTACCGTCGATTTTAAGGACCTCACCTTGCAATTCCAACATGAGGGACAACAATATAAGTTCCAAGGCATCATAGCATGCTCCCTTTATATCATCATCTCCCACCGAATGGAAAAGCTACTCAAAAAAGGTTATTTTGGCATTATTTTTCAACCCCATTCTATTCAATCCATTGAGATACCCTCTATGCATCCTAAGCTCCAATCTATACTCTCTCGAAACCAATCTATTTTTAACACCCCCCATGGAATTCCCCCTTCCCACAACGTCCATTATCATTCCATTCATGTAGTCCCAGATAGTCTTCCTCTCAATGTTTTCCCTTACTGTCATCCCTTTGCCTAGAAAAATGAAATTGAGAAAAGTGTTCAAGAATTGCTAGGAGTGTGTGTTATGCATCCAAGTACCAACCCCTAATATTCTCTGGTAGTCATGGTACCAAGAAAGAAGGAAATTGGTGCATGTATCCTGATTTTTATGCCCTCAAAAAAATCACAATCAAGGACAAACTTCCCATCCCTATCATTGATGACATTTTGGATGAATTGAGTTGTGCTCAATACTTTACCAAACTTGATCTTTGTTATACCTACCACCACATATGTATGAAGGAAGAATACATTCCAAAGACTGCATTTAGAAATCGTGAGGGTCATTATGAGTTATTGGTCATGCCCTTTGGCCTATGTAATTCTCCCTCCACTTTCCAAAGTCTCATGAATCATGTTTTCCATCCCTTCCTTCGTCACTTTGTATTACTTTTCTTTGATAATATTCTCATATATAGTAAAACTTGGGAATACCATCTCACCAATGTGGATTGTAATACACATAATTCCCCCATCTTGTAATTATAATTATATTTTTCGAAAATACTATGGACATATCGGTTATGTTGGAATTTTGGGAAATGATGAACCTTTGCTAAATAAGGTAATGTAAATATTTATGTTATTAAATAAAATGGAAATTGTTGAGAAATTGTTGAAGGTGTTGCCAATATAGATTATGATGCATGAGAGGGAATGGTGAGGGGAACCAATAATGGTTGAGATGACCCCTGCAAGGCCAATACTCTGTTAGATTTAAAAAAGGCTCAGATGCATAATAGTCCTCTATCTCAGATAATTTATTTACCATTCAAGCTAGTCGTTGAAAAGTGCTCATCATAAATCAATGAGAGAATGAGCAGAGTACCCATCTGGAAATTTCCGATATGAACCATGAATTAGGGGATTTTACCCATGAAAACTAGTTGGAGAAGGAAAGAAAAATAGGAAAATCATGGGCAAAAGGCAGAGGATGCACATGAATTGGCTTGGGGTTCCATTTTTGAAGAAGAGGAGTGTGTGAATCTCTCTGGTTCTGAAGAGAACTGATAAAATAAATGGTTTAGGGTACAAGAACTATTGAACAATATTTTATAATCAAGCTAATAAATGGGGTTATAGATAATCTGAGTGATTGAGTGAGAAATCACAACAAACCCTCTTCCTTGGTGGATAGAATATTGGGCTTCCAGGTTCCTGTGGGAGGGGGAGAGTAGCCTTCATCCCTTGTTGTTTATTGAGCACAAGAACAATTCCTTTCATGGCGTCATACTCTGGCTAGGGGGTTTCCAGTTGTGAAATACACCAAGCAAAGTTGTGCCTATGGTTGGGTGGAAAGTGACACACCCTTCATCAATTTCCAACGATTTCTAAGTTTCATATAAGTGTTTTTTGTGTCTTGTATTTCCATGACAAGTTTATTCAATACTATGGATTTATTGTGCTAGATAATTAAAAAAAAAAAAATTATCTTATTCAAATGATGGAATTGTCACTCTGATTGTCTAGGTAGCTGGAAAATTTGAAATAAAGTTTGGAGAATATATTTTGTTAATAATTTCTACCAACCTCTGTTTGGAAAGGGAAGTTGTTAGTAATAGTTTATCACTCAAATTAAGAAAAGAGTGATGGTTGATCACCTGTAGTAATATATATGAACAAATCACCAAGTATTAGTAAATTCAAGCCACTAAAATCCTCATAGAGTTGCTTGGTAATTAGGAAAATGCAATTTCTGTTAGAAACTTGAAGGTCGAGCAGCCGACCTTGGATTCTCTATTAGTCCAGAAAATCTAGTAGACTCAAAACTTGAAGGAAGTTCATACCCCTGTTTGGATTTAAGAGAATATGTCAAATGTTTAAGAGAGGAAAAGTATTTTAAAAATAAATAATAAGAAAAGAATGAGAAATGAGGATTAAGTTCTTACTTCGAAATAAAATGAAATTTAGAAATTAATGCATTGTGATTAATTAAGTTTCATTAGAATTTGGTAAGATGGGAAATTTTACGAGGAATTACACAATAAATTTGATGTTGAAAGGGGAGAGATTTGGGAATAGTAACTACTCCCTAAAAATAACAAAGAGATGCATGTAAATAAGAGATTAGTAAGTTCTGGTAAGAATATAATTTTACCATGGAGGATTTTTTCTAAGAAATGTAATAATTTGGAAAAGAACTTAAATGAATAATTTGCATAAATTTATATATGTAAATGCGAAATTATATGTTTTTTGGACAAAATTGAAGGAATGGTAAAGTTTGGTAACTACGGGTAAATTCCCAAAGTTACTATTTAAATGTTCCAATATTTGAGTAATAAGGTTGGAAACCATTATGTTACAACTAGAAATTTATTTTGCGTGAGTAATTGGAAAACTTGAAGTCTTTCCCTTCTGTGCAAAAGTTGATATTGTGTTATTATTTTCCTAGTTTTAGATTTCACGCTCTGCACAGGTCATTTGACGCTTTTGAAGGAGGTATTATTAAGGTATTTTTTAATTGTCAGTAAATTAAATGCCTGGAATTATGTATATCCTTTTAATTTCCTCAACGTAAATAATTATAAATATTATTATAAAAAATCTCGCTCATTCAAATTTTGACCATCAGAGTAAATGGAAGGGAGTGTTTGAATGAAGAGAGAAGATATTGGAGCAATGGCAAGAGTGTTGAAACAATTATAAAAATTAATTATTAAATCAAATCCTTTTCAGTGTTGACCATGGGAGTTGACCATTGGAGTAAATGGAAGGGAGTGTTTGAATGAAGAGTGGAGCTATCAGAGCAATGGTGTGAATGTTAAAAGTGTCTAACATATATTTTATAATATTAAATGTTGCTCTTTCGTAATTGGCCATCGGAGTAGCGAGAGAGGATTGAACGTTTGGAGTACAATAGATTGAAT
>SNQJ01S0062656.1:69037-80355 GCA_010110895.2 Picea sitchensis
TTATGTGTGAATTTATAAGCCAAGGTCTATGATTTATATGTTAATCCAAGTTAATAAACCTAAGCGTATTATAGTTTAATTAATTATATTATATTATAATATAATAGTATAATAGTATAATTAATTAAATTATAAGGTAATCATTATAAGAGTAATTTCTCATTGTTACTGGGCAGGTAAACTCAACTAAGTAAAAATAGAACAATGATTAGGATTGTAAATTTAATAAGGGTTAATTAACACTAATAAGGATTAAGAAAATAAGGTATTAAAAGTGAGATTTTTATGTAACGTGGGATAATTAATGAAAAATATTTTTAAGAATGACCAAAGGGGGTCTTGATCGTTGGATCCAACGAATAGTTGTTCGGCATGGTCAAAGGTTTGAAAGGGTTGAATAGAAGAGGGAGTCCAAAGAGAGGAGGTCTAAGGACCATTAAATCTTTCAGAGTGAGAGTATTCATGTCACACACACAGCCCCTAAGCTGGGTTGTTTAAGGGATGGGGCCTCAAATTTCACTTTTTTCAGTTTATTTCATGTCCCTTGCTTAAGAAAAACCTTATTTTTCTGCTCACCCATAGATTACATCTCACCCTACATGCTTAAACCAACTAGCAGGGTCCTCCTCGTGACCTCAGGCTAAAGACCAGAGGATAAAAGGTATGCTTGGCAAAGGTTTCAGGACTTCAAAACTCTCAGACTTCGGGAGTCCTACATCATTGCACGAGCATCCTCCCGAACTTCGGATTCCCGGATCACCAAACAATGGGGGAAATTGAGGGTCCACATTAATTTGTCGAGATCCTATGGTTAAAAAGGGGCTTCGGGCCTTTGGGCTTCGAAGGTATTTCCCACTCCACCAGACGATATCCCTGGGGTGCCGAATTGGCGAAGTTACGAAGAGCCTCAAGATCACTCCATGTGGGCCCAACCTTTGAGTATTTACACAGATCCACACCCTATGCTCCACACTTCTGAACTCCTGGAATACGGACTACTGAAATATCCAGACACGTCAACAACCATGTTGGCCAGGCATGCATGAACCAAAAAACGACACACGGTGAGAGTCAGGGGGATGACATGTTTCTTCATTAGAGGGTGACACATGTCATGCTATAATAGTCATAAAGGGTCAATGAATCAGCCATATTTGAGTGACACATGGAACCTCATTTGCGAGTACACGTCACCTGGGATGACATCAGTGAGCCACATCATCTTAGACTGATCTTTGCCCAACCCTTCGATCTCATGGTCAATGAGAGTCCACGTAGCCCCTGGATCTACGACCTCTACTACTTTGGGGCTCCAACGGGTTAAGTTCAATGGTCGTGATTGAATCGATCATGAATACTGATGGCTAGAAAGGATTGTGGAGTCTCAACTAGCGCAATGTTTAAAATCATTGTCGAGTTCTACAATTGAAGATGCACATTGGCGGAGGGGCCAATGGGTACTGTCGATTTATGGATGGGTGACGATCGAGGATCGTTGGGTATTGTAGAACCGAAACTTATGTGGTCATTAACTCAGCCTTTAGATCTTGCAATGGCTCCCCACTGTTGATATGTCCTTACTGAGATCCAATGGTCAGGACTTAACCAAACATTGATCTGAAGGTCCTCCTCGACAAATCCTAGATCTCATGGTTGTGGTGTCTTTGGTGTTGAACCACCTCTGATCTCTCAAAGTGGCCAACGTTGGGCTAACCTCGGTAGGGATCTGACGGTCAAGGGAGCTCCCAAAGGATCCTGAAATCTATGGTTCTCATTACTTTGCAGCTCCAGACTTCAGAGGTTGCTAACTCCTCATGTTACAAGTCCCCAAAAGATCTAAGTCTTCGAAAAATGGGATTTATTGCCACGTGTCACTCCACAACACGTTCCCAATCTCTCTTAGATGAACTGATGAGAGGGATCCTGAAGGATCTGAGGATCGATGGTCCACGTCACTTTAAAAGTTCAACCTTCGGGGGTTTGGCATGTATCTCTCGACTTTCCTGTCGGACCATGTTAAATCTATCGCCACGTGTACCTAGCTTCCACAACCAGGATTTACTCTCGCTTGTAGAGACTCCAGGGAAACTCATGCATCCCTACGTCGCCGAATGCCTGGAATTTCAAATAATTGTTGATCTAGGGACACGTGTCCCTCCAATTTAAACATTTTCAATTTACTCCGCGACTCCGACATTTGGGAGTCTTAGAATTACGACATTCTTGTTCTCCTGAAGTAGCATTTCACCGAAGCGCTTAACACTTCCCCTCCTACATCTAATCTAACGGCTGAGAGTGGTCTATGTTGAATCCCCAGATCAACGGTCCTCATTGATTCGCGACTTTGACCTTCGTCTATTTTTTAGGATTGTGAAATCACAAGTAACAAAGTCCCGAAGCCGAAAGCTTATCCCCTTTGTGGACTAGTGCAGGGTTCCCAGACTCCAGTCACATGGATACTTTGGAAATTCCAATGGCTAAGCACTAATCCTTTAGAAGCAATTGGGTTAAGGACATGGGCATGAGCCCTCAGTCAGATTGGTGAATAGTCTAAAGGAAAAACGCCCCTCTCCAACAGAATTCAGACTTTGAAATTCCTGCTAAGGTAAACTTCAAGGGGTTGGCAAGACTTAGAAATTTCATTCGATCCTACCTCGACCCTTTTCTGGATTCCCACCCCATGACTCTCAGGTATCAAAACTGAGATAAATTGAAAGTTCAGATAGATATAGAAGTTTACAGAAATCACAGGAATTTTCTAACAGCTGTTCAAATACTGAAAGACCGAATCATAAACATGGACATTTCATCATCACATCCAATATAATACACAAGGTATGAAAATACTTATCAGAACCGAAAAATGTAAAGAAACTTATGAAAGGGGTGCATGTTTCCTCCCAACCATAGGCACAACCACTCCCACTAGATTTACCACTGTCCACCCCTGAGCTAGACCATGATGCTCTGAGAGATATCCTTTCTCTTTTCTCCACTGCAGTCAGGGATGAAGGTTACTCTCCTTCTCCCACAGGAACTTGGCAACTGGTTTTCTCTGCTCCAAGAAAGGAGGTTTGCATGAGTACTCCCTCAGTCACACGTCAGCCTCATTTATCATCTTGTAGTGAAACCTTGCCCATGGCTTCTTACAGCTAGATCGAGCTTGTTTCTCATATTTTTCCTCTCAACTTCAGAGTCGAAGTTTGTTTCACTGCTCTTCTCGGAAGAGTGTTTTCTCTTCTTTGTTACCTTGCAGATATCTCTCTGTCCCCCAAATTACCTCATTTATTTCCTTCTTTAGCCACATTGTGTAGGCCTGAATTCCCAATTCGGGTTCATGCCTGGAAGTATTACGTATAGGTACCCTACCCTATCTCCTCATTAACTCTTGAGGATGTCCTTCCAACTACCATCCTGACTGGTAATTCATTTCTAGGTCAAAGGACTGTTGAGCAATTACACCTAGTAGGTATTGGTCTGGTGAGGTTCATCTCAACCATTATTGGTTTCCCTTCACCATCTCTCTCATAGCATGAATGGTCTATCTTGTCAAACTTGCTCCCTTTCAGTAGTTGTTCAACACATATTCAAATTCAAATTCTATTAATAAAAGATATTCATACATTGACTCGTTTATACAAAGGTTCATCAAATCAAACATTCAAACATATTTAGTTTGCCATAGTCTCTTGGCCATTTATAGTTATATTTAAAAACTAGGGGAAACAGGGGTATTAGATATTCATACATTGACCCTTTTATACAAAGGTTCATCAAATCAAACATTCACACATATTTAGTCTGCCATAGTCTCTTGGCCATTTATAGTTATATTTAAAAACTGGGGGAAACAGGGGTATTATGATCCCCTCCCCCTTAAATGAGCATCATCCTCAATGTTCTATCTGTCGATGTGTTCTGTATGTGTAGAAGTAAACAAAAATGGATATGCATGTCTCATGGCATCCTCCATTTCCCATGTAGCCTCATATAGGCCAAAGTGTTTACACTGCACCTTGACTTGTGCAATGGTTATGTTCCTAAGTGGGGTTTCCTTCCTGTCTATTATGCATTGAGGTTCTGGCAGGAATTATCCATTGGGTTCCCCCTGAATCACAGACCAGTGAATAATATGATTAGAATCATGTACATACTTCTTTAATAAAGAAACATGGAAAACATTATGTTCCTTCACTGTGGGAGGAAGTGCTAGCTGATAGGCTATTGGTCCCACTCTATCCAAAACTTCAAAGGGTCCACAATACTGAGGTGTCATCTTGGCACAAGCTCCCATCCTCAAATAGCTTTTCATGGGTCTAACTCGGAGATACACATGATCTCCTCCCTTGAACTCTCTAGGAGTCCTTCTCATGTTTACATATATTTTTTTTCTATCCTGGGCTATCTTTAGATTTTGTCTGATCTAAATCACTTGATGTTCCATTTCCTTTAGAATTTCTAGCCCGATTGTAACTCTGTCTACTAGGTTTTTCCATTTGATTGGTATGTTTCATTTCCTTCCATAGAGGGCTTCAAAAGGGCTCATTTTTAATGACTCTTGATAGCCATTGTTGTAGGAAAATTATAACAGGGGTAGGTATTCTTCCCACTTCATGGGTTGATGCATTACATGCATATTCAACATGTATTCTAATACGTAGTTTACCCTCTCTTTTTTTCCCATCAATTTGAGTGTGATAGGATGTACTAAAGAGTAATTTTGTTTCAAATCCAGCAAACAGAGATTTCCAAAAGTTTGAAGTAAACTTTGTATCTCTGTCGGATATAATTTCCTTTGGCATGCCATGTAGTTTGACTATCTCTTTCATGAAGATGCTAGCAATATATATTTCCTTACATGTTGACTTGACGGGTATGAAGTGAGTAGCCTTGCTCAATTTGTCCACAACTACCATGATGGCATAGTTATGTTTGGTTGATCTTGGTAATCATGTGATGAAATCCATGGATATGGTTTCCCATTTCAATTCAGGAATTGGTAGGGGCTGCAAAATCCATGCTGGATGTCAGTGTTCTACCTTAACCTACTGATATTCTAGACATTTATCCAAGTAATCATCTATGTCCTTCTTCATTCATGGCCAAAAAAACAGTTTCCTGGTGGTTGTGATCATTTTCTGATAACCAGGACGACCAATATATGGTATTTTGTGTAGTTCATCCATTATGAACCTCTTCAAGTTGTCACAATTTGGAATGTATAATTTTCCCTTGTAAGTCAGCAGGTCATCATTAAGCATTTGATAACCTTCATATTTCATGCTTGTGGGATCTTTCTTTAGGTATGATGTCACAGTCTTGAAAAATGCATATGTTTCTTGTGCAGTTTTGACTCTCTCTTTGATGTCTGATTCACGGGTGCTTACAACTACCAAGTGAACTACTTTCATACTTATACTAAGGGCATCAGCCACCCTATTCTCATTTCCTTTGATATGTTTGATTTTAAAATAAAACTCACTAAGGAGAGCCATCCACCTAGCTTGTCTCACATTGAGTTTTGGTTGGTCAAAAAAATACCTCAATCCACTATGGTTTGTCATAAGTACAAATCTCCTACCTAGGAGGTAATGCCTCGACATCTTTAAAGAATGCACTATGGTAGCCAATTCCATATCATGGGTCACATAATTGACTTCATGCTCGTAGAAAATCACATGTCCTTCTTGCATAAGTACTCCTCTGAGCCCTTCTTTGCAGGCATCTATACACACAAGGAAGTCTTTGTTTGGATCTGCAATATTCAACACAAGCACATTGGTTAAAAGGTATTTCAGCTCTTGAAATATTTCTTCGCATTCTGATGTCCAAATGAATTTAATCCCCTTTTCTGAAGGGAGGTGAATGGGCAACCAATCTTGGAGAATCCTTTTATGAACCTCCTCTACTATCCTTTCAGGCCCATAAAGGATCTGATATTAGATACATCCTTTGGGGTAGGCCAATCCATGATGGCTTTAATCTTGTCAGGCTCAACTACCACTCCTTCTTCAGATATAACATGGCCTAAGTAATGGACTTGTTTTTGGAAAAAATCACACTTACTAAGCTTAGCATAGAATTGATGTTCTCTTATCACTTGGAGTACTAGCTTGAGATGTTCTTCATGCTCTTCCCTAGTCTTGGAATAGATTAGGATATCATCAATGAAAACCAACACAAACCTATCCAAGAAATTTTTGAATATGTTATTCATTAAGAACATGAAAGTGGTCGGTACATTGGTAAGCCCAAATGGCACCACCACAAATTCATAGTGACCATATCTTGTCCTAAAGGTTGTCTTGTGGATGTCTTCATCTTTAATTCAGACTTGATTGTATCCAGACCTCAATTCAATCTTGGATAATATTGTAGCACGCCTTAATTGGTCAAACAAGTCATCGATCCTAGGAAAGGGATAATTATTCTTGATGGTCATCTTATTGAGCTGTTTATAAACTATGCACAGTCTGAGTGTGCCATCTTTCTTTTTCACAAACAAAGTTGGTGCTCCCCATGGAGACACACTAGGATGAATGTATCCTTTGTCCCACATCTCCTTCAGTTGTAGTTTGATCTCAACTAGCTCTGGTGTACTCATTTTATAGGTTCTATTGAAAATTCAATATCTCTCCTTGGAGGTAGACCTGGTACCTCTTATGATAATACATCTTTATATTCTCTCAATATGGGATGGTTCTCTAGGTTGGGTTTGTCATTCTCAACAAAGTTTAGTACTTGTATTGCATACAACGGGCATCCCTTTCTACAATACTTCTTCACTTGGAGGGTTGATATTTGTCTCATTGAGACAAACTTTTGAATCCCTTGTAGGGGTACCCTTCTTCCTTCTTCATTTTCACACTCTAAGGTTTTACTGTAATAGTCCAATTTAGTTTTGTGGGCAGCCAACCGGTACATGCCAATCAGCGGGTCATAAGATCCTAAAGGAAGTATGTTTAGGCTCGCTTGGGTGGGAAATCCACTCATAACGAATTGGCATGCTGGTATGACTTATGTTACTTTTCTTTTGGTTCTAGTGGCTAGTTGTACCAGCCACTATTTAACATGTTTAACTTGTTGCAAATTACATTTCTCAACAATTTGATGGGAAACATAACTAAAATTAGAACCAGGGTCAATTAAAATGGAAATGGGATGGTTGGAAATCATACATTCCATCTCCACCACTGAAGCTTGGTGGTCAGCTTGTCTATTATCCAAGGATGCATAAATTTGTTTCAAGATCCTTGCCACATCATTGACTGTGGTAGCCTATTGGATTTTTTATACCCTCCCATTCTTATGTTTCCTATGTGGAAAATATCTCAGCAAATGTTCTTCTCCACAACCCCAACATTTCAAGGGTTCTCTCTTTTTGTTATCAGTCTTACTTGGGGCTATCCCAAAGGGTTTATTTCCACCTTGAGAGAGGAAATTTTGTTGGTACACACTTTTAGTAGGGAGGCTCATCCTAGAACCTTTCCCATAGTTCTTGAATCTTGAGGGTTTAAACCCTTTTTTCTTGAATCCCAAACTACTCTTGTTCTTCTAGTCCTTGGGAGATTCAGTATTGTTCTTGACCTTCTCATAGCAATACCTTGCTTTTTGAAGAGTATCTTCCAAATTCTTTGTCTCATCAAACTCAATTATGTTTGGGTAGGACTAAGGTAATCCACTAATAAATCATTGCATCTTTACTTTTTCATCCTTTATATAGGGCACATACCTCATCAACTCAAGGAATTTGTTGATATATTCATCTATGGTGAGTTGTCCCAGCTTGAGTTCATAGAACTCCTTGGTCTTTCCATCATAGTGCTTTTCTGACAAGTACTTCTTCTTGAAGTATTTATTAAATTGTTTCCATGAAAGGTCCTTCTCATGGACTCCTTTCACATTCCTAAGGTCGTCCCACCAAATGGAATCTCTCCCATTCAGGTTAAAAATGACTATCTATTCTTTTAAGTTTTTAGAGTAATCATGGACTCTGAATTACTTCTTTAAGCCAAGTAGCCAAACTTTTTCTTCTTCCCCCTTCTTGATTTCTCCATAGAAGGTGGGTGGTTTGGCTTTCTTGAATTCTTCAGGGTCACGAGTCTTATATCGTTTCCTCTTCTTCCTTCTCATCTAGGAATGGGAACTAGTTTTTCCACTAGAGGATTCCTTGGATTTGTCAGTGTCCTCACCCAAGGAATCCTCCATTGAATGTCTCTTGTCTCCATGTTGGGCCTTCTTTGAGGTGCTCCTCCTGGTGTGGCCACTTTCAAGACCATGTTTTTGTATCTCATGTGGACTTGGGGTTTTCTTAGTATGATGCCTATCCACCTGACTGTCTATTGGTCCATGTTGTAGTTGTCTTTGTATGTCTGACAGGATTTGCAGTAGATACTAGAACTACATTAATTTCAGTCTTCTTTTCCTTCTCCTTAATCATCCTTTCATTGTCATCCTTACAACTCTGTAACTCTACCATAAGGCATCTTACAGTTTCATCCAAATCTAGAGGGGTTTCCACTGCCCTCATGTCATCATATTCTTCCTCTCTATTGTGAGAGATCTCCCCCAACTCCTGATGTGTCACCATCATTTACGTTGTAGTTCTCATGTTGTTTATTGATTGCTTGAGTGTTGATAAAACATTTTTTGTTAATTATTAATTTACCAATTCATGAAAAACACATAGCATTGCAAGGTGAAGTCAGTTCTTTACATGGAAACATTAACAACCTACAGTGCAGACTTCCAAAATATCTATTAACAATAGATTTTTTTGTTCCTCTTCTTCAGTAGAGGTTCAGACAAGTTTCTTATAGAAGGGGGGTAAGGTAGGGTGTTACCCCATAAGTTCTCTAATAAAAATTTTACGTGACTCATGCATGAACCCAAGCAGGTCCAGTGTTGTTGCCATGATATGATACCAATTTGTCACGCACACATCCCCTAAGTTGGGTTGTTTAAGGGATGGGGCCTCTAATTTCACTTTCTTTCAGTTTATTTCTTGTCCCTTACTTAAGAAAAACCCTATTTTTACACTCACCCGAAGTTTGCATCTCACCCTACGTGCTTAAACCAGCTAGTGGGGTCCTCCTCGTGATCTCAGGTTAAATACCAGAGGCTAAAAGGTATGCTTGGTGAAGGTTTAGGGACTCCGGAACTACCAGACTTCGAGAATTCTAGCTTCATTGAATGACAATCCTCCCAAACGTCAAATTTCAAAATTGTCGAACAACGGAGGAAATCAACGGTCCACATTAATTCACTGAGATCCTACAGTTAAAAAGGGGCTTTAGGATTTAGAGGTATTTCCTGCTCAACCATGTGATATCCCCAGGGTGAATAACTGGCGAAGTTACGAAGAGCCTCGACTGGCCCTAACCTTCGGGTCTTTGCACAGATCCACACCCTACACTCCAAACTTCCGGACTCCCAGAATCTGGACTACCAAAGTATCTTTACACATCACCAGCCATGTTGGTTAGGCAAGCATGAACCATAAGCTGACACACGACGAGGGTTAGGGGGATGACACATGTCCTCATTAGGGGGTGACACATGTCATTCTCTAATAGTCATAAGGGGTCGATGAATCAGCCATATTCGGGTGAGATGTGGCAACTTATTTGAAGGTCCACATCACCTGAGATGATGTCAATGAGCCACGTCATCTTGAACTGATCTCCGCACAACCCTTTGATCTCACGGTCAGTGAGATTCCACGTAGCCCATGGATCTACGGCCTCCACTACTTTGGGGCTCCAATGAGTTAAGTTAGACGATCATGATTGAATCGATTGTGAAGATCGATGGCTAGAAAGGATTGTAGAGTCTCGACTAGCATGATGTTTAAAATCATCGTCGAGTTCCGCAATGGAAGATGCACATTGGCAGAGGGACCAATGGGTACCGTCGATTCATGGATGGGTGACGATCGATGGTTTTTGGGTATTGCAGAACCACAACTTATGTGATTGTTAACTTAGCCTTTAGATCTTGCAATGGGTCCCCCTCGTTGATCTGTCCTTACTGAGATCTAGCGATCGGTACCTAACTAGACATTGATCCGATGGTCCTCCTCTGCAACTCCCAGATCTGATGGTTGTGGTGGATTTGGTGTTGAACCACCTTTGATATCCTGAAGTGGTCAACGTCGGGATGACCTTGGTAGGGATCCGACGGTCAGGGGAGATTTCGAAGGATCCTGAGATCTAAGGTTATCGTTACTTCACAGCTCCGGACTTCATAGGTTGCCAACTCCTCGCGTCGTAAGTTCCCTGAAGATCTAAGTCTCCAGAATATGGGATCACTTGCCATGTGTCACTCCATGATGCATTCTCAGTCACTCATAGATCGACGGTTGAGAGGGGTCCTGAAGGATCCAAGGATCGATGGTCCAAGTCACTTCCAAAGTTCTACCTTCGTGGGTTTGGTGTGTATCTCTCGACTTTCCCTCCAGACCACGTTGGATCTATCACCATGTGTACCTAGCTTCCACATCCAAGATTTACTCCAACTTGCAGAGAGTACGGGGAAACTCATGTGTCTGTACACTAATGAATGCCTGGAATTCTGAATAACCGTTGATATGGGGACACGTGTCCCTCCAATTTCAACGGTCCTGATTTATTCCGCGACTCTGGCATTCGAGAGTTTCGACGTTAGGACATTCCTATTCTCCCAAAGTAGTATTTATCTGAAGCCCTTAATGCTTCCTCTCCTATGTCTGATCTAACGGTTGAGAATGGTCTATGTTGAATCCCCAGATCGAAGGTCCTCGTCAATTTGTGACTTCAGCCTTCGACTATTTTTTAGGATTGTGAAATCACAAGACCCAAAGTCCCGAAGCCGAAGAGCTAGCTCCTTTGTGGAATAGCACAGGGTTCCAAAACCATGGTCACATGGATACTTTGGAAATTCTAGGGGATAAGCGCTAATCCTTTAACATCAATTAGGACATGGGCACGAGCCCTCGGTTAGATGGGTGAATAGTCTAAAGGAAAAATGCCCCTCTCCAATAGAATTTGGACTTTAACATTCCCGCTAAGGTAAACTTCAATGGGTTGGCAAGACTTAGACATTTTAGTCGATCCTACCCCGACCTACAGATTCCCACTTGATCCGGATTTAGGAGTGAAACAAATCGATTAACAGACTGAATACAATAAACATAGAGATAGGAAGAATAACACAAACATCCAATGAAAAATATCTTCTATTAAATAATGAAATAGGCTTGAGTTGTAAAACTGCAAAACTGAAACTTGCTCGAATGGTGGTAGCTATCTCTGAGAAGAGATGTGGCTACTACGCACATC
>SNQJ01S0062657.1:6696-18815 GCA_010110895.2 Picea sitchensis
GGTACTTATGGGTCGGGTGTGTTACAGGTATACAGTGAGATTTTACAAAATGGTGGCCAGCCATGATTTGATGGTTCAAAAACTTGATGAAACTTCTTATATAACCTATTACAATCCTTCCAAAACTGAGTAGAAGCCCAGTATTTTGTAGTCACATACAAGAGTTTTGCTAAGACTATAAACATAAAGTAAACTAAAGAGAACATGGTTGACATAGAATTAGATAGATGAGAAAATAGTACTATATTCCCTTATCTGTTTGTTCTGGGGATCCTTTCTGTTGTGGAGGGTGCTTCTGGTTCTGAATGTCTGGAAAGGTAGGGGAAAATTCAGCTGGAGCCAAGGAGGTCCTAAGGAAGAAGTAGTTGTAGTCACATCATGTTGTTGTCCAGAGGTTGAAGTTTCCTATTGTCACCTTGTTTCTTTGACCTGTGCAACGAATGTGTCTAGTTGCTCCTTCTAAGTGGCCATCGTTCCCATGAGTAATTCAAATTTGAAATTGTTGCTGCGATCAATTTTCTGATGCTCCTGAATGTGGATATGGAGGGCGGTAAACAATTTGGTAAGTGTTCTCTAATACCACAAAAGGGAGGAATAAATAAGACGAAGCTCATTAGGGTCCATAATCTCCAAACATGAACCCACAAATCGAAGATTCCAATACCAATTTGTTGTGTGTAACAAGCACCAACAATGAGAACTTCCCTCTAGATATTTGGTTACTGTCTCTTTTAGAGCACAAGCTTCAAAGAACAAAAGGGATGATTCCCAGATGAAGAGAGGCTCCAAACTCAACAAAGAAACGAGGAGTGACAAACTAGAATTGAGAGAACAAAAGCCAGAGAAGACCCACACCAGGAAATGGAAAAGGGGCCGATACAAAATTGCAGATAGAGACAAGAAAGCCCTATCTAACCAGAGGAGATGAAGGAGCCAGGGAGGGAGCCGAGGTATACAGTGAGATTTTACAAAATGGTGGCCAGTCATGATGTGACTACTCAAAAACTTGATGAAACTTCCTAGATAACCTATTACAAACGTTCCAACACTGAGTAAAAGTGTTAAGTACCTGAATAGATATGAAGATAAATCTCAAAACAGCCAAGAGTCTCAACAAGAATAATCCAAACCATTCACCAAATACTGAACACAAGAAATAGAGAAAACCCTTGAGGTAGGGTAACACCATATATTAATCCTTAAGGAAGGATAACATTCCTCAAGCAATGCTTGATACATTCACAATATTCTTCACTATGTTTCATTACATTGCTTACACTTCTTTATATAGCTCTCTCTATCTTCTAGGAACCTTCTAGAGAGCCTTCTCACATTTATTACATCTGACTACCATAGTGGGCCTTTATTAATATAGTGGACCTAGTCCACCTTACATTGAATGACCACATTTTCATATATTAAATGACTTCCACTAATAATACATAACCACATTCTCATTGGGTACCTCCCTGGGTACCCCATATTACCTCCCTAGGTATACTACATTCCATCCCCTTCACGTGTTTCGTCCTTGAAACACGAGAAAAAACCATACAATATGACCGAGTAAGCAATGTATCCAACTGGTACCAAGTACGACCATCCATCCATCCCAATGGAAGTCGAACATGATGTCCATCTGCTGCTTTGCAACCTTGATCTTGCTCTGCATCATGTCGGGGTTGCCATGGGATTGTTTCTATAGCCTGATCTCTTCTTGTAGTGTCGGTAGTCCTCCATGCACTTCTTGATCGGTTTCCTGTCTGGTGCCCTGCTGGTGCATAAATGTGTTGAAGCTCACACCCTTGTTGTAATGTTCCGAAGCCAAGATGCTAGGAACATTTCATTTTCAGTGATTTTTAAATGTTTTTTGGTTGTGGCATTTCGTCAAACACTTGTACGTTTAGGTCTCATGAGTTGCGCTATGGTTGATACTGATGGTTTTAATGTGTGTTTGCAACAACAATGAAGCATATATAGCAATGAAACATACCTCAACAACATACAAGATCAATCAACACAAGAAATGGCCATAAATACCTTAGATCTGATTTATTAATAATAGTAGAAGATCCCGATACAATGAGTCTACAGATATGGTGCAATAGAGCTAAGATCTAGTAGCAAAATGATGAGATCCCTCAAGAGGAGAAGATACAAGCCTCCAAAGGTCAAATAGATACAACATATGGATAACAAGATGAGATCCTTTCCCTCTGACTTGCCAACCCTCAAACTGGATAAGTTGCGCCCTGCTGGAAAACTAAATACACCCAATAATTCGACCTTGCTGCTAGAGGCCTCCAAACACTCTGAAAATTCTTGGAAGAGTAGATCATGCCAAGACTAAACCCCTGGTGAAGTCTCATGCTGAACAGTGAAGTTATGACCATCCAAATGAACATACCCCTGATTGGCTTGCGCCCACCTGGATGACTGAAGACCCAATAATTCTGCCTCTATCCTAGAGACCTCCAAAGGCTCTCAAAATACATGGAACTATAGATCGGGGCAAGATGAACCCCCAGGCAAAACCTCAAGTCATGGTGAAGATCTGGGTCACCAAACAACTGAATCTTCAATCTGCAATGCGCCCTCTTTCTCTACAATTCGTGCCCAACTCTAGTAAATTAGATAACATGTAAACCTCCTCCGAAATATGCTAGAAATGATGGTCTAGGCCATACAGAGAAAACCCATGAGTTATTTTACCTAAACTCCTTCTCCTATCTCCAGATTGAGCTATTCTCCTCAAGGTAGTGCGCCCTAGCTCTCTTTGAACATGTGGCTGATGTAGAAACCCTCTATAACTGAGTAGATATGATGTAGAATGGTGGGGGAGGAATATTTCACCTCCGTGACCAAGCTTGGATCAAGATGGGTGGGATCTTTCACCACCGAGTTGATCTCTAGGGTTTGTTAAGTCAAAACCCTCAAAACCCCCAAGTACATGGGCTCACTAGCAAGAAGTCAGACATCAAATGATAATCAACATAACAGAAGAATAGAGACCCCTATCTCTCTTTTATCCTCCCTGCTCACCTTGTATCTCTAAGTTCCTTTTACTTTATTTAATTATTAATTAATTAATTAAATCATTTTAATTAATTAATTAACCATTTTACCTCTGAAA
The DNA here is from genome assembly GCA_010110895.2 of Picea sitchensis. Taxonomy (NCBI): domain Eukaryota; kingdom Viridiplantae; phylum Streptophyta; class Pinopsida; order Pinales; family Pinaceae; genus Picea; species Picea sitchensis. The sequence goes on from SNQJ01S0062657.1 coordinate 9,830, forward strand.
AGTAGTTTATCCCTCCTTGTGGCTTCCCTGGCCACTGAAAGTCACTTTTCATCATCCTATCCTGTAGTGTTATTCCTCCCGATTCCAATGAGCTATTACAGTAAGAGGTTCCTCCAAGTATTATGCCCAATATGACCTCCTTAGTGAATTTAATTAACATATAGCCCAAAATAACTCAAAATTACGGAAATCGTTGGAATGCAATGAAACCAAAGCCAAGCTGTGCGAAATGCATCATGATGATGAAATAAGATGAACGATGCAAGTCGGACCCACAAAACCCCTTAGTAGTTCTTGTACTCGCTATAACCTCCATTTGGCTACTCTGAGTACTCTGGTCATCATAACACTCCACAATATAATGATGTCCCAAAGTGAGGACATTACACTTGCCTTGATGACTGTTGTTTCTCTATATGATGGGGATGACGATATACAACAATTGTAGGAATATGTTCCTTTTTCTTCAAATATGCAACACATTGTGCCTTTGAGTCAATGACTTCCTTAGCTTTCTGGCTGTGTCCTTCATGTGGTTTTGCTTCATCTCCTTTTGTAGACTTTGCCTCCGATTCGACTTCGGACTTGACAATAATTGTTTTGCTGGCCTTCGTGGGCCCATCTTTATTATTAAGAGACACGTCCTACAATGTGATTTTCTTTTTCTTGTACCACAACTTCAAAAACTTCTTTTGCACATTAATATTAATGGTACTCACTGATTCTATCCAAGGATATCCCAAAACAATTTCATCCATATCCATAAGCATAAAAGACTGAATGCAACACATATTTATCCATACTGAGCTTCAAATCTTTAAAATTTTTAACATTTTCACCCTCAACCTGTGTGCTTTGAATATTCTTTGCAGGACTTTGCAATCTATTAACCAACTGAACATTGATAAAATTTTGTTGGCAACTAGGGCTAATAGAAACAATGACATTTTCTTTATGAATACAACCATGAACCTGTAATATAGATTTGCCACCTGAAAATAAACTCTTGTTTCTCCCTTTAGCGGCATGAGACCATTTTTTTAAAATAAAATTTTCAAGTGCTTCATTAGAAAGTGCCATCAATTGGCTATAGCTACGTGAATTCCACCAAATGGCCACATCACCTTTTACATTACACCATACCCATTGTTTCAAATTCTCTTTCGCAAATGACTTCAAAGTATTTTATGAATTCTTCAATGTTAGGGCCATCATCTGTTCTAGTAAAAAACATCTTTATTGGGATAAATCTTCAACAAAAACTAGGGTTAAAAATTTCTTACTGTAGAAAATCGCGCATTTTTCCGGAAAAACCTTGAAAAACTGTTGAATTTAAAATGCTCATAACTTTACTTACTCGACTCCGTTTTGGCTGATTGTTTTTTTGAAATTGGGTAATTTTTCGAGAGGAATTCAAATATCCATTTTGTGTGACTAAATTCTGCTAAAATTTTTTCAGATCTGAACCCGAATTGCGCCACCCCTTTTTTTTCGTAGAAAAAATCTGCAAAAAAGAGCCAAAAAATTCTCCCATTCTTTGGCCAAGGAAAGTGCTTTGATACCAATTGTTTCATACCTAAATAGATCTGCAAATATACTTCATAAATAATCAAGAATAAACTAAACTATTCACCAAAATACTAAACACAAGAAATAGTCAAAACCCTTGAGGTAGGGTAACACCATATATTATTCCTTAAGGAATGAATGCACTCCTCAAACAATGTTTGATACATTCACAATATTCTTCACCGTGTTCCATTACATTGCTTACACATCTTTATATAGCTCTCTATATCTCCTAGGAACCTTCCAGAGAGCCTTCTCACATCTATTATATCTAACTACCATAGTGGGCCTTTATTAATATAGTGGACCTAGTCCACCTTACATTGAATGTCCATATTCTCATATATTAAATGACTTCCACTAATAATACATAACCACATTCCCATTGGGTACCTCCCTAGGTACCCCATATTACCTCCCTAGGTACCCCATATTACCTCCCTAGGTATACTACACTTTCCATAATCGAGGTAAGATGGATGTCAGAGGGAATTGAGCTGGAGATCATGTGCTGAATAATTAAACGGGAGTCCCCCAAAATTATGAGCTTCTTGATTTGTATGGAGATAGCTACATTGACTCCTTTCAACAATGCACATGCTTCTGCTTGATTGTTGGTCATGACTCCAAGATGCCATTCCTAGCACTGTAGATAGCCCCACTCGCACTTGCCTCCTTGATCATTGATACATGTAATAAAATTAGCCGTTTTCAAATAATTAATAATTTACATATAACTTTTTTCCTTTAAAATTTGAGAATTTACTTGAAATTTTTAAATTTCACAGTTATATATTGTTTGAAGAAAGTTTTTTTTTTGTTTCCTAGCATGTTCGCGACTTGCGAGACTAGCATGTGGCTGATAAATTGCGACCCAGGGACATCTAAGTTGTCAAAATCACTCGAGGATCACACTCGGCCTAGGCCACACCAACCCTTATCATTGCTGGATTTTTTGGTGTCTCCTCCCGATAGGGTCATTTTGAACTTGGGTTGCCATACATAATAAAGGCTCATAAAAAATGATCACTCTATCCAAATTTGACTTAAAAAAAGTATTAATCTAAAACATAATTTCATATATATAAATATAAATAAGAAAAATATTAGATTATTAATATAATACAATTTATATTATAAACCAATACAAATATTTATATTTTACAAGGAATTGATTCTTTATAAATATTATGGAAATAATTAAGAAGTATAACTAATCACTAGAATTAAATATTTCTATTTTATAAAGAATTGATACTTTATAAATATTATGGAAATCCCAAATAAGAAGTATAACTAATCACCACAATTTTTTTTTAGGTAATATGAAGTCATAAAAATAGTGTAAATTAAATTGTAATTCAAATTTTAATATAAAAATTGATACATCTTGAGTGGATCTAATGGTTAAGAACATATGCTTTCTCCTAAGAAATTACAAGTTCAAATCTAGAGTAGATAGGGTATGTATACCTACATAGACTTTAAATGCGAAGCAAAAAGTATGATTTAAATACGAAGTATAATTAATCACTAAGAAATTACAAGTTCAAATCTAGAGTAGATAGGGTATGTATACCTACATAGACTTTAAATGCGAAGCAAAAAGTATGATTTAAATACGAAGTATGATTTAAATACGAAGTATAATTAATCACTATAAAATATTTTTAAAAAGTAAATATAAAACCATAAACATTATGAAAATCCAAAAAATAATGATATAAAGTTATAACATAAGGAAATCCGAAATCCTTTGAGAATTACAATTTCTCGTAAAAAAAAAATAAAATCAATTTTTTTTTCCAATGAATAGAATAAAATATACATTAAATACGTGACATTAAGTTTGTAAATGCGGTGTACACATGAAAATTAGAGCTCCTATTCGAATTTTTGAATAAAAAGAACAATTTTTACTTTCGAAAAACACAACCACCACAAACCATTGGAATAATAAAATATCATGAAAATTTGCTAATAAAAAGGTGAGGTTCCACGACSTCTAATATAGAACCACTCCCACCTGCTTGAAACCTCGAGGAGGAGCCAAAAAAGACTTTAATGCCTAGACTTTTTCAGAGTTCAAATATTTTTTACTCTATTTCTATTCATCCATATCAACATACATGCCTTTTCATTCTCATTTGCAGCGTTTTTGCCTGCCCTCTTCCTGCCCAAGAGCACATCCCACCGTGAAAGAAGCCGAGGTATRTGCCCTCCTTCTCATATGGTTGACTGGAGCTCTCAGGCCGTGTCTCACCCCTACCCCACACGTACAGGGAGATTTCATTTCCAGGTACATTACTCTCTACAATAATTTATTTCCGGCGTTTTGGATTTGGATTGGCTGCACACCATAAACAAGTGCTGTATAATTAGTATGCAAGTACAATTTTAATAATTATTTTCAGCCTGGATTTCCTTTTTTTGGCATCTGCAATTGGGTTTGAGTTTCTGATAAACTAGGGTTTTGGAGTGAGCCCAGGAACAATCCAAACACTTGAAAACACTCTTGAAGATTTTTAACTAGATTGAAGTCCTCTATTTTTTTTTCCCTATAGTAATTCTTCATTTTTTTGATTCAGTCCAAAGACCAGGACTAGGGCATCACGATAGCCTAAAATCCCCTGCAGGCCACCATAATGATGCTAGTGTGGAATGTCCATGGTGGGAGTTGAACCCGTGCCTTGTGTGTAATAGTGACGGCCTCTTCCGATGTTCCGTTTTCTGTGGCCCGTCTTAATCCCCAGCGTAGCCATATTTATGATGGGCACATATGATTTCCTCTCCGGGACTTATGCCTGCACTGTTTGAAGAAGTGTGCTGGCGCTTGGGTGGATTGTATAGGATGGCTTTCTTCCTTCGATGTTTTAAACGGATCTTATAACGTGTGGTGTTGTGTACGGCTCGCCTACATCTTGGCCAACATTGATTCTGATTCATAAGACATTGAGAGTTTTGAATTGATGTCTCAATTGCAAAGCTGATATGGCATCGTGAATTGTTCCAAAACTTAACAGATCACAGAGTTGTGACTCCAATGACTTGACTCATATGGTTGGTTGTTTTCGGTCAAACGTGCAATGGCAGATGGGGGCACTGCCCTGAATCGTAATTTGTAATTTAGTGGGGGCGGAATGCTATAAGGGTTAAGTTGGTAGATTATGCTGAAATCCATCACATAAGTGCAAGAAGCGAAACCTGTTTGGAGACCAACTTTATGATCATTAGAACAAGTTCCCTGCACTGCAGAGATTTATGTGAAATAATCAAGGTTCATATGTTTGTGATTGTAAAACAGGTTCAAGACCATTGTTTTGCCTTCCCTATATAAAAACAAGGTGATTTTTTTTCCAGTTAAAAACGAAAACTTCCAAGCAAAAAATAAGGTGCATTATATGCCTTTTTAATGTTGAATCTCAGTGAGATATATGTAGTCATCAAATCGAGTATAGGGCTTATCTACAAGACATTTTTTCAATTTGATATGTCCTTTCTCTGTCTTGCAGGTGTCAATGTCTTTTGGACGAAGTTTCTTATGATAGCTGTCCAGACCGATTCTGTCTTTCAGGATAAGCTTCACTGAGAAAGGTGGGATTGTTTGAGAGGATTTAAATCCCAAGCCCTGGAATGATCAACATATGATATGATAGTAAGCATTATGATTGGTCAAGGTGTGAATGAAAGGAACTTGTTTTTTAATCAACTTGTAGTATAGTTGAAGCTCTTTCGAGAGCTGTTTACAACTTTACACCTATTGAATTGTGCAAAAGACTTGTATTATGAAAAAGCGGTTCTACATAAATTAATTTGTAAGCACTAAAGTGGCCGATATACTATGTGCAAGAGAATCTTGTAGTGTTTTCATTGAATTCTTCATTGGGATTTTGGGGCTTTCAGTTACTCTTTCAACTTGTTCTCTCTTTGGACCGGCTTGAGAGTGGAATGTATTATATTGGGCTTAGGCAATTCGGTCTGCAAGAGAACAAAAGTCCCAGGTGCCTTTTCTTATTAATTCTAAACTGGTCTTCAGAATGGTAACTGTATCTACTAGAGCATGAGGTTAGATGAAAGATATGACTCCATCTTGGATACAGAATGCAAATGGACCATCAAGTACTTCAACTTCAGCTCCAGCTTCAACTTCAATTTCTGAAACTTCATATTCTCAGTTTCTGCCTAATACATGCGCAAGACACACGTAAGTTTAGTAATATATTCTATTTCTTGTAATTCATAAGAGTTGAATGGAAGGATATGTTAATTTTACCTCTGTGTTTCTTGTTTGCTGTGGATCATTGTGTTATATCTTTTTTGATAGCAAAAGGTTGCAAATTTAATAGATGCAATAATTGCAATCAAAGTGGGTAGCCACACTACCGAGGTCTACCATTTATTTTGAATTTTCTGTGTGCAATGGACCAACATTGCTGGACCATATTCATGCTTTTGTTGGCTTTAAAGAGTGATGGTTTTCATGTCCACTATTTGGTACTCTGATAAGAAAATATGACATTTATACTCTTTGTTCTACAATAAGCATGCCACCGATGGCAATTAATTACTTGCCTTTCCTCTGTTGTTTGTTTCTGTGACTATCTATCAGTCAATTATCTGGACATGAACAAAGGTCAACTGGCTTGAATTTGAAATAAAACAGCAGATCTTAAATTTTTGGCAGTTATAGCAAATTATATTGCTTTTTCTTCCTGGATTGTGGGAAACCATCAATTTATAGTGTTGTCTGCACCTTATCAATTCTTATGGAGATCATATATTTTTGTAGAAAACAAGAATGGCGCCATAGAGCTGATTATTATCTGCTACAACTTATTTGAGTTTTGGCTTCTGGTATTGGAGCCAAGCCGAAAAACATTCATTGTTGTTGCTCTTCTGTATTGTTCATGGAAATTTGCTCAGGAGTAATCATTTTTCAGTGTTCTACCAATTGTTAGGATGCTACAGTCACCAAAACATGTCTAGTTAAATACTGGTATTATACCATTGTTACCTTGGAATGAAGTATTATGTCTAATCCGACTAATTTAAACCAAGGGTCAAGTTTCTCTTGTAAAATATTCTTTTAGTTTCTTTGTACTTGTTAATCATGCATTCTCTATTTACTATACAATTTTCTCTGATTCTACCTATCCATCAATGCTGAGTTTACATCTGATTAGAAGGAACAGTGAACCAGGTCAGTTARAATKAATGGAATTGGAAACCAATGGTTAGTATGCTAGTCACCAAAACATGTCTGGTTAAATACTTGTATTGCACCCTTGTTGCCTTGAAACAAAGTGTTACATCTAATCTGAGTAATTTAAACCAAGTGTCAAGTTTCTCTTATAAACTATTCGTTCAGTTTCTTTGTACTTGTTTATTGTGCATTCTTTGTTTACTAGACATTTTTCTCTGATTCTACCTATCCATCAACGCTGAGTTTACATCTGATTAGAAGGAACAGTGAACCATGTCAGTTAGAATGAATGGAATTGGAAACCAATGGTTAGGATGCTAGTCACCAAAACATGTCTGGTTAAATACTTGTATTGCACCCTTGTTGCCTTGAAACAAAGTGTTACATCTAATCTGAGTAATTTAAACCAAGTGTCAAGTTTCTTTTATAAACTATTTGTTCAGTTTCTTTGTACTTGTTTATCGTGCATTCTTCGTTTACTAGACATTTTTCTCTGATTCTACCTATCCATCTACACTGAGTTCATCTGATTTGAAGGAATAGTGAACCAGGTCGATTAGAAGGAATTGGATGCAAGTAGAGTGTGGAAATTGTTAGGGAAAGTCATTCTATGTGAAAGCCCATTAGCTTTTCTTAATATTGTTATAGTGTTATGAGTGTTTGATAACAACTGTGTTTTAGATATGTGATTGTTTTATGTGCTTTTAACAGGGGGGAGAATGTCTTGCGATTGCTAGCATGGAGGGAGATCTCACCTCGAGTAAAACGACCTTCAAAGCGGCTGTGGGGCGAGGCAGCCAGATGGAGTGTTGATTGCTCTGGACGAAGGTGTGAAGTAACAGATGCTAAGAATGGCCTTATTGCATGGTAATCCTTCCCCATTCTTTGCAAATCTAATATGTTCAGCATGCAATGTAACAGATCCAGCTGTACTTACTTGTCTCTCTTTTATCATATAGCATGCAGGGCAAATTTGCACCTCCAAAGTTCTGGACATGAATGCATATTAATAATTTGCTCCCATCATTTATTGTCTGCTGTCCTGTTATTGTTGGAAGGAGATTCTGTAGAAAAAGATCATATTGAGCAAAAATCTTATCCAAACAAGGCATTACAATTTCAGATTGTGATCTTCTCATTAAATTCTAATCTATGTTTCTGTTATTTTAGGGTGGAAGCAGAATCTCTGAGGCATTTTTCTGCAAAGTATTGCCCTCTAGTTCCACCTCCTAGGTCAACCATTGCAGCTGCCTTCAGTCCTGATGGCCAAACACTTGCATCTACACAGTAAGATGTATTCTTGTATGATTTTCAGATAGGTGTGTACACATTAAATTACAACTGGGTTTGACATACTTTTTGTCTGACAGTGGTGATCACACAGTGAAAATAATCTATTGCCGGACTGGGTCATGTTTGAAGGTGTTGAGTGGGCATCGGCGAACTCCATGGGTGGTATGTCTCATTAGCTTTTCTTTTGACATGCACGGTGTTTGGTCTTTGATATTGAATTTAGGATATCGAAGACAATGATGATTCACATTTTAATCTGACTTGTTGCAATGTTATTTGTTGTTATTTTAGTTATAGTATATAGGAATTACTTCAATTGAGAGAATCGGAAGTTGATAAAAGATCTTTTGGTAATTGTGAGAAGCCTGATCACCGTATGGCAGGATATTATGTATTAGTCACTTCTACTTTAAAGTTTATACCATGGCTGTGGACCTTAATTTTGAAGAAAACTGAGGTACTATGAGGCTGCCAAATCTGGTCTGTCTTTGACCAGAATTTAGCTCTAAGTTTCAATCTCCAAAACTGTCCTTTGCTGCGTTTTAGGATAGCAAACAGTTTAGTAACTTTATGCCCATAATTTTTATTGGTTAAGTGTTCTTTGAGGTGCCCTTGCAAGTGTTTTTGAACCAAAGGTTAGCACATACAATAATACTCAAAACACATAACACTCCTCACGATCTTTACAGCTCTAAATGCTGATCTACACTTCTAAGCATGCATGAAAATTGACACATAAGTTTTTGGTCAACATGACCCTAGAAAAACCCCATGGGGAAAACCAGTTTGGAGCTAGATGTATATAGAAGATTTCAAAGCAAAATGTACAACAAGGAAAACATATACAAGTGAACTTGGTACAATAACAACCCTTTTCGGAAGCTTTGGAGTCCCTTGAAGATGTGCCTGCTAGCCTCTTGA
>SNQJ01S0062659.1:0-14866 GCA_010110895.2 Picea sitchensis
GATGGATGCTGCTGCTGCTGACAAGACAAATCTGATGAAAGAAGAGAAGGATGGGCCCTCCAGGGCCATGGTCAGGTCAATCCTGCTCTCGGTACTCCATGTCTAGGACCTGTGGGCCTCGAGACATGATCTCCTAGTTATCCCTAGAAATAGGGGATAACAATGCCATCCATCAAATTCTTATGTCCTTCAATTCTAGATTATATTTCCAATTTTACTTCATTAGTGTTCTTTTTCAACCTTTTTGCAAATTTCTTCTGCAAGCCTTTTGGTAGTATTCTCTTCAACTTTTCTAGTAGTATTTTCATCTTTATTCTTTGATTTAGACTCTTGTAGATGCTTTTTCATATTCTTAACATTGGTAAGAAGGTTTCGATTATGCTTACACAACCTTGGATTTCTTGTTCTTTTTTTTTTTTCAATTCTTCCCTTGACTCATCCTTTTCCCACTTTCCTTTGCTAATCTTTTCTTGTTTTAATTTTTGAACCTCCTTAATGAATGCTTCATTAAGGGTTTGCATGGAAAACAAGGGTAAATCTTTCTCATTTTTCCTTTACAATATTCATCCATTCTCTAGCATTGATCCTCGTGCCATCTCCTAAAAAAATTGGTATTGCTCTCAATTCTTCCTTGAGGTTTAACCAAAACCCTCAACTTGCAGCTTCACTGTCTTCCAAATATTTATCCCAAATAGTTCTTATTATTTTTCCAATATATTCTAATCTCTTTTTACCTTGCAAGGGATTTTGAATCACCTAAATCAACTTTTCCAATCAATAGTTATGCTAATTTTACGTTAACATACCTTTCTAAGCCTTTGTTTAGGGACTGATTGTAGTTTGACCCCGTACTTGATGTATCTTCGAATTTTTTGCATCTTTGAGTTTGAAATTTTGGTCAACAATAGCTTGGTATGTCTTCTCTGCAATGTCACAAGTCTCATTAAATTTTGATGCGCCAAGAAAAAGTTATGATGATTTTCCCAAAACTTGTTGATTTTGGCACCTTTTTGTTGAACGAACTTGTATGGTATGCCACGTGTCCTATTTTGCAGCTCTTTGTTTGAAATTTTTACTTGAGATGATCTGTCTCCTTTCCAATATCGCAAGTGGCACTCAGTTGGACCTCTTTAGCTTTATAGACGACTGTTTTATAGAGATTACCCATTTGAGCCTAGTTTCAAGACTAGACAAAACCTTGACTTGTATAGCCCATAACTCCGAAAATATAACAAATCGTATTATAAAAGTTGCAATAGAGATATTTTGCTTTGTCTTCTTTGCAACCCCACAAGTCCCATGCAATTTTGATATTAAAACAAAAAGTTGTAACGAAAATGGTAAAATGACTTGTTTGAAGGAGACAAACCAAACATTAACCGCTTTGATACCAAATGTTGTGTACCAAATACCTAAGATAACATAATAAACCATAATACATACAATGTACACCAAATGTGAACATGGAACTCCCAAAGAGATAATAGATGAGTTACACAATAACTCCTGATAAATTAGGAGAACCACTTTCAAATAACCCCAACACATCCATTTAGCCAAATCATATGTTCATCCCCAATAATGACTCTATTGGCCTCTATCTATACATATTCTCATCGATTGCACATGTGGACCCCCTTTATGCCAAACCCTATTGCATATACATTCATTATTTCAACCCCACTATCCCTCGTAGGGTTATAACATTCCAAGTCAATTTTCATTTGACAACCTCCCAAGCTTTCCAAATGGTCTGAGGAATAAAAGAACCCTTAACCTTTACTTGAGCAGGTGTGAGGAGATGGATTTGTAGATTTAAGTTGCAATACTGTTTTTCCGAAAGGGAGAACCTTGAGAGATAATTTTGAAGCAACACTTTCCAAGCTTCTTTGACCTTGATAGCCCTAATTACCCATTTTTGCACACATTGCTTGAGAATGCATGTAGGTGCTAATGATGTCCATTCCCCCAAATCCTTGGTTGCACAACACTGGCTCCAATTGACTATGAATGCCTTTCTTGCCATTGGAGCCGACCCAGAGAAATCCTCACATAATCTTTTCAAGCCTCTAATAGGCGGAAACAAAAGGGACTTAGCAAAAGTAGGACCCATTCACGGCATCAAGTACCTTAGCTAATATCTAGAACTGAACTGCTAGTATCATGGACTTAATAATCCATTTATCCACCTTGTTGGCGATTCTCTAAAGCCGCAACACCTTTGGGGAGGCCTGAAATGCAAAGGGGATACCCAGGAAATTAACTGTGCTAGTTTCAACCAAGACCATCCCATGTCAATGAACCAAAATGGGATCTTGCCTTGGCTTTGTATATATTTGGGGATTCTCTGAAGCCACAATGCCTTTAGAGAGGTCTGGAATGCAAGGGGGATACCCTAGAACTTAAACAACTGTGCTAATTTCAACCAAGACCATCCCATGTCAATGAACCAAAAAGGGATTTTGCCTTGTCTTTGTCTATATCGTTGATTCTTAGCCATTTGCAACTTGGAACTAGAGGCAATGTTAAAAATCTGGAGGCACTCCATAGTGTGATCCATAGTTTTCTTTTCCTCCCAAATGGAAGAAAGGAGTCATTTACAAAGTGGTCGTTGACCAGTGGTCTAGCATTCAGCTCAGGCAATATAATGCTCTTTATCAGCCCTTGGGGTACTTGATGATGAAATAGGTACCGAAGAGCCTCAACAACCATAATGTGTAACGTTGGAGCAAGATGGAAACCTTGCTTAATGGACCTAGAAAGGCCAATCTCGTTTGACTTAGTTTGGTTAATAGAGAGGCAAGTTGCAACATATGAGAAAAGAGTTTTCATGACTTGAAGAAAGAATTGACCAAAACCCAAGGCCTTAAGAAGGGCTAGGGTGAACGACCACTCGATGCGATCATATGCTATTTTGAAATCAAATTTAATGGACATAGTGTTTAGGCTTCACTCCATTCCTTCCTAGATGGCTATAACATTATCTAAGAGGAACCAACCTTTGATAAAGCCTGTTTGTATAGGCTTGATATCTTAGGCCTCGAGTCTCCTCCTGGATATGGTCATCCCACAGCCTTTCAAAGTTAGGAAGGTTCTCCTGAGTACAAATACCTTTCAGTTGGGAGTCCATGGACTCCCATGAAGTTGGGAGTCCATTCAGTGCCATGATCACTAGCTCTTCATTTGCAACCTTCTCCCCAACTGCTGCAAGCTGATCACGAACCTGTGCGACCTTCATAAGGCTGGTGACTGAGTCTGATCTGGTCATCTCTATGGATCCGTGTTTGTTCTACAAAATCATCTTCCTGATTATTCTCACTTTGGTAGAAACTTACCAGGGCATCGAACATCTCCTTTGTTGTCTTTGTAGAAATTTAAATGACAAAATCAACAAGTAAATATTCTGTCATACACTTAGCAATCTAGAGATAACTGTCTTCTATGAACTCTGAAATGTCTAAAATCACATTCAGAAATTACCATAAGCAGAAATACACATTGCTAAGCAATTTTGCAGCAGAATAAACACAATGAACAACAATCATTCAACTCAGAAAATTTCAGAAATTTAGGCATGTCAGGAAAAACCCCAATGTGGGGAAACCCCAAAAGAGAGAGATTTATTATTCAGCTTCAGGAAAGTACATATCAGCAGCAATAAATATCAGTTCCAGCAAGATAAATCCACTTACAACACACTAAAACAGCCCCCAAAATTCTGTCTCGAAAAACATGCCAATTCCGTACTGCTGTACGGCATGCCCAGAAATCTGCACCTTGAAAAGTGTGCCCTCAGTCTGCTGTATGACCTGATTTGTACAGCCCAGCAGCAAGAAAAATACTCAAAACAGCCTCGAAAACCGTGCCAATGCTTGCCTTGATTTCTGTGCCCCTTTTCCCTTGCTGTACGGACTGTACGGATCCATACAGTACGGTCTCCAACAGCAGAAAAGTAACTCAGCACTCAAACAAAATGTTCTCTTGGGATTTGTGCCCAATATCTCTTGGGAATTGCACCCTCTTGCTGCCCTAACTTCCCTCTCTCAAGCTTACTCGAAAATCTCTCTCAAACTCTTCCTCAATGTGTCTTGTGCACTACCCAATGCATTCTCTTATAATCTGAAAGTGACCCTTCACCTTCTCCAACCCTAGATCTAATGGCCAAGTTCTAATCTTGCCTTTACAAGATCAAGGGTCATGATTCATTCCCTCCAAAATAAATCACTTTAAAATATTAAAGTACATTTCCACTTTATAACATAAGTGCACTTTATGAAATAAAGTCACTTTAATACTAGAAGGTACACTTTATTAAAAAGTCACTTTAATAAAAGAACCACTTTATCACAACTTTATAAAAACCCATTACAAAGTCAAGTGTTTAGTAGTGTAGGTACAAGGTAACTAAAGCATACAAGACACACATGCGGAGTACCTCCTGAGCTAAAAGCTAACAGTCTTCTTCTTAGATATATGAGGGATCAAATGATCGTTTATGGTATCCAAGATCATCCACTTGGCCTTCACTTCCCTCTTCTTATAAGCTGTCAACTGCTGCATTTTTGTAGACAAAGGTACAACGTCCTTGACAATATCCCAAAGATCATTATGAGCATCATAAATTCAGCCTATACTAGGCGTGAGAGAAATAAATGGCAATGCAGCAGAAGTTTTGCTTACACTGTAAAGAACTCCAATTAGACCTAAACGATATGTGTTATGGACATTACTAAGTGTGAAGACAACTATCTGAAATGTTACCTTCTATTATCTGGCCCTTAGTGAAGGCCTAGTGGAGTCTTAAATGCAAGCATGTCATAATGGTTAGTCCATCTACAATATCTGTGTTTGAGTCTCTGTGGTCATCTTGAAACTTTACAACTCTACTTGTCATAGAATTAATTAATCAGATTACACTTTTACTAAACAAACTGTAACTAAACTAGCCTTGCCTAACCTCCTTTAGCTGTAGTTGATCCATGCTTTTGCTGCAGCATCAATCACCAAACCTCTACAAATGGATTAATTTTAACAAGGAAACGTTGCGCCTTCCCTAGAATTGCTTCACTTAATTATTTTTTGCAAGTCTTGCTAAGCTGTCCTCACAAATGAGTCAAGATGTAGGTTCCCAAACAATGAAATTTCATCTTGCTAGGCTTGTCCTTGTACCTATTATCAAACAACAACACAGATCACCATCCCTTGGGCATTTGGGTTTAACCAATCTATCACGTGTCTCTTTCATCCTCTGTTATTCTACTAACATATTCCAGTCAATGATTAGTTTTCATTCACCGAATTTCTACAATGTCTGCAATCTTTCTTTGAGACACTGTTTCTCTGTGCATGTTTCTCTGTGCATCCATCCTCCACACCAATTCGCAAGGAAGGGACTACAAATTCCATGGGTTCCACAACTTCCTTCCCATAGACCACATGAATGGAGTTACACTTGTGGTATGAAAGGTCCACAAAGCTGGATGTAATTGAGTTCCCAATCTGCATTCAATATCGCAAACATTCTATATTGCATTTGAAATAATCTTTACAGTAAATTGCACTAGTCCATTTGCATGCAGATAATATGGAGTACTTGTGTCAGCTAGATCATATACTAGGTGGTTAAACCATGCACCATCTTATTCACAAAATGAGTTCCACTGTCATTGATGATCTCCAAGGGACAACCAAACCCTGTGATAATATTTTCAAGTAAAAATTTGACAGCTACCTTGGCAGAATTTGTGCACCTGGTAAGCATATGTAAACAATGTTGACCCCCATAAGCCTACCGAGAGTATGCGCATGGTGGCTTGGTGTTGTCAGGCAGCATGTTGACCAGCTACTGGTTTATGGGCTTCTTGCAACACTACTTCAACAGGAGGGACACATCTCCACAATATACCATCAACTCCCAGCTGAAATAGTTGGTTCGCAACCAAATGGAACTGCAACTGTTTCTAGGCCAGCTTCTTCACAACTGCAGTCAGATTTGGAGGGGTGCATCTGGCTGTCAAGAAAGCGACAATTTTCACAAACTACTCTTCAGAATCTACCCAAAACAACTTAGCATCAGAAAAATTGTCATAGATCTTTATCTGTTCACCATTTTCAACTCAAGATGAGTCATCTAGTCCCACATAAGCCTTTCTTGAGTGTAAAAAAATTGAAATCATACTCTATGAAAAAGCATTTAATCTAATGACTCAATAAGGAAGCACATCATTTTTTTTTCATTTGCTATGTCTTCCCACTGGAGTTGTCACCATTCCATGTTTTATACTCTTCAGTTGTGTATTTTCTTAGGTTGTAAATACACTAGGGGCTTGTATATTATGTTATCTTCGTAGATTTGTTTTGTTCAACTTATTTTCTGTTTTGTTTTCTTTTGCTCCAATATGACATGCATATTTTCACTTATAACAATAAAGTATTTCCTTACGAGTCATGACATGACATATACTATCTTGGCAGGTGAAGCAATTTCAAGGCTCAGTTGACTTTTCATATTTAAGATGGAGTTGGGAGACAAGGCAATTGGCTTCTTTTTGCTGACTTTTAGTTTCTCCCTATTTGCATACTACACATTCTGGGTTGTCATTCTGGTAACAAAAATCCTAGATTATTGTATTATATATTGGATACTCAACGAGGTTAATATGAAAGATTTTCCTAACCATCGTCCTCTATCCTCTGTGCAGCCTTTTATGGATGGTGATCACTTCGTTCATAAATATTTTCTTCCCAAGGAATATGCAATTATAATACCCACAGTCACTGGGGTTGCTGTCCTTAGTTTCTTGATGGTTTTTATTGGATTTATAATGCTGAAATCAAAACCAAAGGCTTTATGACGGACACTTGCATCATTGTCATATCCTTTTTTGTGTGTAAATTATGAAACATTCAAGAGTCTAATTGTTTAATATGGAAAAACAGGCTTGAGATGGATCATTCACGTTTTCTGCAAAAGTGAGTGAATTATTATTTTTTGAACATGCAACTTTTGAAGGTTAGGACTCTGCCAATGAGTCAGAGGTAGTATTAGGGCATCAAGGAACCAGCTTGGATTTCAGATATTATGCTTGACTGGCATTGATCTTCGAAATTCCTATTTAGTTTGCCCATGTTTCCTAAGATGAGAAAGTTGGCATTTTGTAAGTTTGAGAAGCAAGATCTTCCAGGTTGTGAAGTATGATACACAAGAGACAAAAAGCTATGACAATGTAGTTCTAGCTTGAAATCAATAATTTCCTTATGTAATATGGTTCTTGTATATTGTCGATGAATCTATGATTAGTCCATTGAATAATTCTTTTTTCATTAGAGATGATGTTGTCTACTTGTATTGCTCAATCTGAAATCTATTGGATTGTCATGTTTGTGATTCTTTATTTCAATTGACTTCAATTGATTTTCTCCTTGTTTTACATAATTAACTTGGTCATTGGAGCACATCCCTTTTTTTTTCTAACAATTAGATTTTATATTAAGAAACAAATGAAATGAGAAGCAAAACTGCTTATACATGTCTCTTAGAGATGGTTCAACATGGTAGTTGTATGTATTTTAGAATTGTAATTTAAAAAAGGTAGAATATGATATGGAGCTTGTCAATAAGAGATGTTTCAACATGATAGTTGTATGTATTTTAGAATTGTAATTTAAAAAAAGTAAAGTATGATATGGAGCTTGAGAAATCCAAAACAAAAAAATAGAAATTATATCATTATGCACAAATATCATAAAATGGGAAATAGTAATTAATGTACTTATCATATGTATCATACGCTCGTGAAATAGTTTTAAGCACCTTTGTATGAATATTTTGAGACAAAGTATAAGTATGATGGACTAATAATTATTAATTTTAAACACAAACCACCTTGCTTTGAGTAATTTGAAAACAACTTTGTACGTATATTTTGACACAATATAAGTATGGCGGACTAATAATTATTAATTTTAAACACAAACCACCTTGCTTTGAGTAATTTGAAAGACGTTGCACACTAATGTTAATAATACCGTGTTTTTATGCCAAGCTTTGCTCAAAAAATGTTGATCTAAGTTTGATTTTCATGTTAAATAATTAAAGACAAGCTGTAATTTACAACTCGTACCATATTTGATAGGATTTTTCGCTATATCCAAGAAGGATTCATAGATGTCGATATACACTACTTTAATACCTGAAACCGAGCTTTGAGGCTAGCGATGGCTGCTTTCAGTTTCTTGTTGCAGCCCAACGCTGCTTGGTTCAATTCAACAATACAACCATCTAGTTTGAACTTCCCATGAAGCGTTTTTTGCTCAGGCAACTATCCCAAAAGTGCCATACCATAGATACCAAATTTGCGGGCACCTAGGTTGTATAGATCACGAATGATGCGATTACATTTTGCAAGTAAGATGAAAACATTTAGTTCAATCATCATTTAGATTCAAGCATTTATATCACGTTAACAAAACAATTAAAGATAGTTTGAACGAGAAACCACAATTTCAAACTTACAAAATTCATAGCCTTAGAGTCATATGCATCTTTCAACTTTAAAATAAATATGCATATTTAAGCTCTACACTAGTAAATATTAGTGAACCAAAATATAAATGATGATATTTCTAGTACATTGGCATTGATTTATTTAAACCCCTAGAACCTAGATGTCTTGAATCAAAGTTAAATATGTATTTTACTACAATAGCTTAAAATTTTTAATAGTAAAAAAGGTTACAGACACACGTAGTCTCTCGACTTCCAAACACAAATTTGTTAAGATGCATCAAAAGTATTGTGGAGAAATGTGAAATAGGAAGAATATAAGCTCATTCTTTATACAAAATAAATGCAAATGAATTTAATTGTGAAGTTGAAAATATATCGTTATCTTGTTTTGGGTTTAGGTTTATTACAAGAATTTTGAAAGAAAGTTGGGAGAGTTGATAAACTATTTATTTGAAAAATTAGATAGAAAAGTACACTTTATGTTAACATTGTAGTCATTGTTATCATACAAGTTGTAGGTTGGGAAAAACCCGACCCAAACCATAATATGGCGGCAACTAAGAGAACACCTATCCACTGTCACTTTAGATAGGTATTCCTGTCACTTTAGAGATGAAGTGATCACCTCAAGGGGGGAATCTCGATGACCCTAGGGGGAAATGAGATAGAAAATGGGATGATGAGATGAATGCCCCTATAGGTCAAGTTGTTATGTGGATGATGGCTTTGATGATATGTCTTAGAAGTGGTTTAGGATTGTCAAGTCTTTGGGTCCCTGCGGAAAGTGTTTGTACTTTCCCGAGACACAAGAAAAACAAAGTATGCACGTAATATGTTAAGTGGACAAGCAAGTTAAGCTTGCTATCCCTAATTGCAGCGGTAAATAAAAAATATATATATCAATAATGAAATAAAGTAACTACTGCAGATTAACCCACTGAAAGCATAACAAATTAGTTGAGTAATGAAGCATAAAACATGTAGATAATTTATCAACACTTTAACACAACTTTAGTGGTAATAGGTGGTTGTTATGATAAGTTTTCAAAGTATATTTATGACAACCAAGTGGTTGTAGCAGCGATTTGCTATAACGACAATTTTTAACCACGAAAACAAGTAAGTAATCCAACCAAAAAATCACCAATTAGCGGTAGAATAAAAATAATGGCTTACTAGCAAATTCACATGGTCAAATTTCAAGTAAAAGTCAAGAAAAGAAGATGATTTGTTGCAGCCCTAATGGTTGCAACTTTTAAGTTGTTATAGCTCCAAGAAGACCAAGAGAACTAAGATGCCCTAGAGGGTTTAGCAACCTCAAGGCATCCACAAAATATTCCAACTTGAACGAGATTGATATCTTACTAAAACATGTTTACCAATGCAAACATTTTATTTCTCCAATGCAAAAAATCAGATCGGTGCCTTCAAAATTTGGGTGAATGGAGTCTTAGTAGAATGAGTTGGACCAATAAAATCCCTAGGGGTGTAAATCCTCTTACTCCCTAGGGCATGCTAATAAAATTAGATTAGATCTAAGAGGGTATACACATTCGTATTCTTTCTAGCAACCCTTACCAAGAATGACTTATAAACTTAGCAATTAAGATGAAGCTCAATGGAGGGTGTATGCAACACACTCTTCTAGGGTTTCAACCAACAATAACCAAGAAGAAGCAAGAAAGAACTAACAAGTGCATAATTTCCTTACCAATTCCAAGAAAGAAGTAAGATCAAACCCTAGTTCACCAAGCATTTACCATTCAAGAGCAAGTAAAGAAGCCTCCAAGAGCTGCACACCACTTAGCCTCATCCATTCACCAAGAGATAACACCAAAGCTTATTTGCAAGAGAGAGAGATACCAAAAATGCTCAAGTCTAACGAAAATTTCAGCCATTAGTCTTCTCACAATGCGAGAGCTATAATGAAAAATGAAATAGAGAAGATCTCTATTTATACAAATCCTCTAAACAAAGTTTGTCCACAAAACTTAGGGTAAAACACAAGATAAGAAGTCAACAACCCTTATCTTGCCCCTTTACAAAAATAATATTATTTAATTCATATTTTGCACATGAAAGAAACCCTAAAAACATGCCATCGCCCTCTTTTTGGACAATGTTTGGCACTTTTGATCAAGTCGTTGAGATGGAGGAAGGGCAAGGCCTCCAAAGGCCAATAGTCTTTAACTAAGACGTTTCTTCCACGATCCATGGGCTTCTTATTTCAACACATGCCAAGTGTCCATCATCACCACCAAACCCTAGCCCTAGGTGACATCAAGCCCCCAAAAGGTGACGTTTTTCCCCTTTCATGCAAGTTGTTTGACATGTAGTGGCTGGGCAAGGTCCTCCAAGGTGTCCTCTAGGCCTTCGAAGGCATGTCATCGTTATCCGGAGTGTGGGCCCTTGGCATCCAACCTGTGGGCTTCAAGCCCCATGGAAGCTCAAGCTAGACTTGTTTTTCCAAAACTGTCCACCAACTAGGTCCTGCAAAGACAAATGGATACACCCTCCAAGGATCTCAAGTCAAATGCATCATGATGAGTAAATCAAATCAATAAAAGAGCCATCTAAGCGCTTGTACATCCAAACCGCCTCATCAAAATAAATCAATGCTCAAAGACCCTACACAATTTTCCAAGTTTAGGTATGGGAGGGTTGACAAAACGACCTATTGGGTGGGTCGTACCTTAAGTTTAAGGGTGTTTCCCAAGGGGACCTCCTTCTAAATCATGTGGATGAGGTGTTATGGATGGGGGGAAGACTTTTGGGCATGGGGTTCATGACATACAAGGGGTTGTAGTGTCTCACTTATGGGTGCCTTTGTAGAGGGTGTGTGTTTTCAATGCAACCTTTTTCCAAGCCCATTTATTGCCTTTTATTCTTTTAGGATGTTTCCAGGTTGAAGCCAAGGTGGGGCTTCTACCTAAACATGAAAAACTGTGCCCACCTTGACTCTACCCTGGTCACATCATGTTTCTCCAAGTTGAACACATGTGTGGGGCTTCTACCTAAGCATTAAAAACAATGCCCACACATGCTCCACCTTGGTTGGCATTTTGTTATTAGTTATTTTTCATGGGTCCCATCAGTTTCTTATGAGAGACATTTCGTTATCCTTGGGATCCCTGGGAGAGCATCTAGAAGGTTAATGATTGGATTTTATATTTTTCCTGTTAGAAGCCTCTAGGCCTTCAACTCCTTTTTCCCATGAAGTGAGGGACAACCCCTTCTTGGGTCAGTATACCCAAAAATCTCAAAAGGTAAGGAGATAAGGGGATGAAGTGTGGAAAGTGACAAATCTGGTAAGGAATGGCATGATGACTCGTCAAGAGGACTTCCTAGTAGAAATCCTATGTAATGATCCCAAGCCATTATGCAAGGATCATCACGGTTTTGGTGTCTTTTTAAAACTTTTTCTGAGTGAGGTATTTCGTCAAACACTTTGCTGGTCTACTTGTTTACTTGTGTTTACTTGCTGAATGGATTATTGATTTCGGCCTTAGGGTTTACTGATGTGTTTATATGTGTGTATGCAACAAATAACAAGAAGAGACAACCATGGAACATACCTCAACCATATGCAATATGATAGATAAGCCAAAACATCTCAAATATTCTTTTATTCATAAGATAGAAGAACCTGCTACAATGGAGATGCCGATCTGGAATGCTCAACAGATGGCTATGAAAATAGATAATAGAGCTGCTACAAAAAGCTCCCGATAATACAAAATAAGCCTCCAAAGGCTGGATAAGAGATGAAGACCAATGCCACGTCTTGCTGGATAGTTGAAGCTCCTCAACAATTCGGCCCTCGTGCCAAAGATGTCCAATCACCTCAAGAAAGATGCCAAACAACAGATCGGGTGATGGAAAGAACAACCCAGGTGCCCGAATCTCCAAGATCCCTCTCAAACCCTGTAGATTTGAACTCCTCCACTGAATGGTGCACCCCACTGGATGACTGAAACCCTAATAATTCAGCCTCTCTCCTAGAGACCTCCAACAACTCCACCAATCCACCAAAATGATAGATTGGGGCAGGACAATGAATACCCAAGTGCTCAAATCATCAAAATACCTGCTAAATCCTTAGATCTAGCTACCCTCCAAATAATGGTGTGCCCTCCTCTTGGGAAATCGTCCCACTGTCAATACAAATAAACTTGTCACTGAAATGCCTCCGGAAACCACCAAGAATGATGCTAGGACACCTGCAAGGAAAACCCAGTACCTGGAATTCCCGAAATCACTTCTCCTCAGCTAGGACGAATCCTCCCTCAATGAATGGTGCGCCCCTCTTGCTGGAAACCCTAGCTGGTTTGCCCTCTCTCTCTCTGCCCTGCAATTGATGTAGAATCCTCCTGCAACTGAGTAGATCTGGAACTAGAATGGCGTAGGAGCGTATTTCAACTCCGAGACCAAGCTTGGGAAAAGCTAGGTGGGATCTTTCACCATTGAATCGTCCTCTAGGGTTTGTTAAGTCAAAACCCTCAAAACCCCCAATGACGGGCTCACTAGCTAAAAGCCAGATATCAAAATAAGATCATACATGAATAATGAGTAGAGGCCCTTGCCTTTCCTTTATACTTTTTGGCTCACCTTGTCCCTCCAAAGTGACTTTCATTTTATTGATATTTAATTAATTAATTAAATCACTTTAATTAATTAATTAACCTTTTTACCTCTAAAAAGATCCTTATCTCTCCTTGTGGCTTCCTTGGCCACTGAAAGTCACTTCTAGCTATCCCATCCTGTAGTGTTGCTCCTCCCGATTCCAATGAGCTATTACACTGAGAGGTTCCTCCAAGTAATGTGCCCAAAATGACCTCTTCAGTGATCATAATTAACTTATAGTTCAAAATAGTCAAAATCATGGAAATTGTCGGAATGCAATGAAACCAAATCCAACCTGTGCGGAATGGATCATAATGATGGAATATGATGATCAATGCAAGATGAACCCCACAATGCCTCTCAAATACCCCTGTACTCGCTATTACATCCATCTGGCTACTCTGGTCATCATAAATCTCTGCACTGTGATGATGTCCCAAAGTGGGGACATTACAGTCATCCCTGCTAGAAAATTGCTTGTCCTCAAGCAATAACTGAATCCCCTCAAGTATAATGCCAGGATCCCATGTCCACCTGTGGGTTACATAGTGGAACCCATCCAAAGATGAACAATCACACATGCTGCCCCCTGGGTCCCATATCAAGTCATGAACTGCTAGCCCCTGGGACGCATAATCCTGAAATACACCAACTCCGTGAGTCTCCTGTACCTGACACATGGCCTCATCCCGGAGTGAATCCATCCTCCTAGTCTCTACCAAGATCCACACGGCCTCCATCAACTGCACATGCTGATGCCCGACTAAGGTGATGCAAAACCTCCGTGAGGCACCCGCAAGCGATGAACTCCTCTCAACACTGAAGCTCAATGGAAAGTTAGAATAACTTTCCCTTGCAATGGTCCACTCTCCCTTGTGGGTCAATGAACTACTCAATCCTGCAATCCCTGGGTCCCATGCTAATCTCTGTCGAAGATCCTCATGCTGACACTGCACTACTCTAACCATGACTGTCTGCCCCCTGCATACATACTGGATCCTCCTCTCCTGGATCCTCAAGCTGAAATACCTGTGACCACCGGACTTGCTGTCCAGAAACTGTATCTGTAAAGGCATCTTTGTAGAAGTACCTATCCAAACATCTCCATGCCCTATTAGGATGATCAAGCGGAAGAAAAGGTCTCGCCCCATAGGACAAGTACCTGCAGACCCACTCCAAACCAAACCACGGTGGAGTGTGTGGCTCTCTGGTGCAACCTGGGTCAATATGAACATCATGCTAACAAAACGGACTCCTGGGTCCCATGGAAAACCTGGAAGTTTATCACTTCCAATCTCCTCTAACTGCTCCTGTGTGAGACTGATCACTACCGAAAACTCTATGTGCTCATCTGCTACCACCTGGCCCATGATGCTCTCTCTCTCACACCAAGTCTCAACTGGCTGCCTATGACGATCCCTCTCTCTCCGGCTGGATGCCGTAAAGGTACTCATGTCAGGTGGCCTCGGCCTAGGCACTCTCCATGCTCTCAGCCACTGTCTATATCTCCTCATGCGACTGCTAATCTGGTGAAGGTGCTCAATCATAACTATGGGCTGTTGCAAAAGAGTGATATATGCATACTCCCCTAAGTGTGTCTCCTCCCTACAAGGCACTATACCCCTCTGAATGTCACCATACATCTCGGCATGACTCTGTGAACTATCCCCCATCACTGTATGCTCTGGCATACTCATTTCGTCTCCTGCAGACTCATGCTACATCATAGATCCG
>SNQJ01S0062659.1:14876-25235 GCA_010110895.2 Picea sitchensis
TCGGATAGTATGGCCAAAGGCCAATTTATGTATATTGTGTATCAAAGTTATTAATAAAACACATCACTTGTTGCAATAGGAGAGGGACTAAACATTTGGGGCTATGATTCCATGGGAGAGAATTGATCGGTTCTATTGGTCGACTATCTCAACTACCTAGTTGAATGTCTTTGTCATTGACTAAATTATCACAATGGTTTATTGGTCGATTAGCTTGATTTCCTAGTCGATTGTCCTTACCATCGATTGACTCATTGTAGTGGTCTACCAAAGTCTAAGTCATATTANTATATAATGCAATGATGAAAGAAACCCTAGGACAACAAGGAAATCAACACGTGCAAGGGGAAGGGAGGTCTAGTGTACTTACATTATCGTGTTGAGATGTTGGTATGAGATGCAGGTGGTTGTGAGGGAACTTGTGGTTCTATGGTATTTTCCCTTTGTTTTTTCGTTCTATATCGTTCAATGGGTAACAATGAATAAGGAAAAGGGGAAAACAGGGTTATATAGCCCTGTTGGAAACTTTTTGGTGGGGAAAATGAGGAAAAGAGTGTGAAATGAGTCTTTAGGAATGTGTCAAACAGGTGTATCGACACTCAAAGGATGATCAACGCCGGTGTATCGCCTCTAAAAGAATAATAATTGTCGATACACTAGAAAATGGCAAAAAATATCTAAGTGTTGGTTCTTCTTAGTGTTTCAGTGAAGAAGCTTTTAACTCGTTGACATTGGTTGTATCGACGAGGAAACCTCTAAGTCACCAACATAGCATGTGTTGGCGAGTCTAATAATTTTGGAAAAAGACTATGTAAAGGGATCCTAAAGGTATTGAACTTGCACAATTCAATCTTACAATATTTTCAGAAGACATAAGGGTCTTGAAAAGTATAAGGGTTGGTCCTTGTTTATTGAGCAAATTTTGGCTTTATAAGCAAAAGATGAGAAAAAGGGAAGTTGTTGGTGTTGGCACAACACACATGAAGGGAAAGGAGAATAAAGTGGTCGATGCACTCAATAGGAGGATGCATGAGATTCATGCTATAGCCATAAGTATGTACAAGTCTTATTTAAAAGATAGAATTTTTGGAGCTACAAATTTAGACCAACATTATTTACAAGTCAGAGAAAGCATACAACAGGGTAATTTACAGCTAAAGTACAAATATTTTGAGTTGGGAGATGATGGAATATTAAGGCACAAAAATGGATTATATGTTCCTAATTCAAATGAATTAAGTAATTTGATATTAAAAGAGACCCATAATGTTCTATATGTTGGACACCCAAGTTATCAGAAAACCATTGCAGCAATAAAGAGTCAATATTTTTGGCCAGGCATGAAGAAGGATGTGGTTGGTTACATATCCAAGTGCATGGAATTACAAAGGGTAAATGTTGAGCATGGACACCCAACATGTATGCTATAATCATTGCCAATTATAGAGTGGAAGTGGGAGGCATTCATCATCGACTTCATCACCGAGTTGCCTAGGATAGCAAGGCAACACGACTCAATAATGGTGGTGGTGGAGAAGTTGACCAAGGTTTCACATTTTGTCCTAGTCAAGATGAATCATAAGGCAACCACCATTGTTGGGATTTACATGAAATAAATTTCCAAGTTGTATGGAGTGCCTAAGGCAATTGTATCAGATCGAGACTCCAAGTTTACCTCAAAATTTTGGAAGGGATTGTCAAATGGGTTTGGCACAAATTTAAACTTTAGTACAATAGATCACCCACGGATAGATAGGTAGAAAAAGAGAGTTAAGCAGGTGATTGAAGACATGTTGAGGATGTATGTGATGGATAATCCATACAAGAGGGAAGAGTACCTACATTTGGTGGAGTTTGCATACAATAATGGGTATCAAGCCTCATTGAAGATAAGCCCATTTGAATGTTTACATGGAAGAAAGTGTAATACTCCAGGGAGTTGGGACAATCCAATAGACAGAGTAGTGCTTGGGCCAAATATTCTCAAGGATATGGAAGAGAGGATGGTGAAAATCAAGAAAAATTTAAAAGCAACACAAGACAGATAGAAAATATATGCAAACAAAGAAAAGTAGATAGAGAATTCAGAGTGGAAGAACATGTGTTCTTGAAAGTGGATCCCAAGAAGGGCTCACTTAAGTTGGGAAGTTGCACTAAGTTGGTAGTTAGATTTTGTGGGCCATTTGAGATAATGGACAAGATAGGGCCAGTTGCATACATGCTCGCATTGCTTACTTCCATGAGTGTGCATAATGTATTCCATGTATTTTTATTGAAAAAGTATGTGCATGACCCTAACCATGTCATTGATTGGAATTTGATTCAAATGGAGGCCGAAGGGGACTTTCAGGTGGAACCAATGCACATCCTAGACCAGAAATTGAAGGTGCTTCGGAACAAATCCATTTGGAAAGTAAAGGTCTAGTGGACCTGTTACATCCCTAAGGACACGACATGAGAGCTATAAGATGTTATGTGGAAGGCATACCCGCAACTATTTTTTTATTTTTTTTATGTAAAAGTTGTATATATGGACACCTATGTGGTGATGTGCACTGAGGATGGTGCAAAAGTAAATGGGGGGAAAATGTAACACCCCATTTTTAATCCTGGAGAATTGTAATTGTACATATATGTTATAGAGGTTGGTGAGTCGGATAGTATGGCCAAAGGCCAATTTATGTATATTGTGTATCAAAGTTATTAATAAAACACATCACTTGTTGCAATAGGAGAGGGACTAAACATTTGGGGCTATGATTCCATGGGAGAGAATTGATCGGTTCTATTGGTCGATTATCTCAACTACCTAGTTGAATGTCTTTGTCATTGACTAAATTATCACAATGGTTTATTGGTCGATTAGCTTGATTTCCTAGTCGATTGTCCTTACCATCGATTGACTCATTGTAGTGGTCTACCAAAGTCTAAGTCATATTATTTAATTATATTTTAGACTGATATGTCTATGATGGAAGGTTGGGGATTCCTATCACATATATCTGATATGAAATTTCCTATAGGGATGAGCATGAGATTGTTGTGATTGAGACATCATAGACAACTGGATTTCTAGAGCCTCCAACATTGAGATCATGGACAGACTACACTGGAACCCTGGAGGGGGTGATAATTTATTGAGAGGTTGTAGGACAAATAAAGAGATTCCATCCCTAGGGTGGTGTAGGTTGGGGAAGAGATTTGGGTGGTGGAAAAGGTTGTAGGAGTCTGTATGTTTTCATTTGTTAGGTATTGGACTATATGAGGGAGTTTAGCCAACCATAAGAGTAATTTGTCCTTGTGGACTCATAGCCCCAGCTCGAAGGTGGTCTGCTGCCAAGAGATCTGGAGCAATAAAGCCTACGGTTGGGAGGAACATCCTTCATATGCAGCTAGTTGGTAACATTACTTCATCATATAAGTGTTATGCATTCTTTGTTATCTTTTGAGTTATTTATATGTATCTTATTGTTAAATATGTTGTGATTGTTAATAAATTATATGTTGTTATAATTATGTGTTGTTACCTATGAATTGCACAAGTTTCTTGTCATTTGCATGCACAATTCCTTATATAACTAGACAAAGAGCATATTTGTATAAAAAATGGTAATTGGAGCTAAGTATGAGCCAAGTCAAAAGAATTTTAAAATAACACATGTTACAAAGTCAGAATGGTAGTAACACGGCTCAATAGTGAGTTGTGTATGTTACAATGTTGAACCAATTTGAAGGAAAGGAAAAATCAAACAAAATAGCTCCATTCACCAAGGGAATCTAGGGGCTTGAACCTGTACAAAGCAATTTCTACAACAATTGACATGGGAAGCAAACTAGATGTGGCCTTTTTCTTCAAGTAATGAACCATTGGGTCCTTTCCCATAGGATGAAACTTGAATCCAAAGGTAGTTCCATAACACCAATCACACTACCCCACCCCAAATCATTCCCCAAAAGAACCATCTTAGCTTGTTGGGATACAATTGTATCTCGTCAATATATCACCTCAGTTGAGAAGCAATCCTACTATGAACCACAAGCTCAATTACTTTGTAGAGAAATTACATGAGTCTTTCAAGTTTCTAAAAAGAACATGACAACAATGGAAAGAACTTAAAGTTGCAAAGGAAGATCTCAAGAGTAGTTGAGAAGATTCAAACAACAAATGTTGACAACAAGGAGCTTGATGAGTATGAGTTGCACTATAGGAATGGAAATCAATTTATAGTCAAGTT
This sequence comes from Picea sitchensis, assembly GCA_010110895.2. Lineage (NCBI taxonomy): Eukaryota > Viridiplantae > Streptophyta > Pinopsida > Pinales > Pinaceae > Picea > Picea sitchensis. The sequence goes on from SNQJ01S0062659.1 coordinate 19,112, forward strand.
TGGATCAATAGTGATGTGTTAAGCATGAAATAGGCCCACTAAAAGCCTCCCAAATTTGGCAAGCATAACCATTGAAATCATCCAATTATTGACAAGATCTCCTCCATCCACTTGCATGCATGTGTTATTTCACTTGGTTAGTTGAGATGGATGGAAAAGGTTACATCGATCATCATCTAGCAAATATGGATGGTCATACCTTCCTCTACGCTCACAATCAAAGTAGACTTCACAATATAAATGTCTTATAACATAAATATCACAATACCTCCAAACAAAAAAGAAAATATATGCAACAATTGAATTTTCAATTTATAGTAAAGATTCCATATTCGTATCTAACATTGTGAGTATATTACAAATATATCATACAATTGTCATATCCTTGAGCAATTATAGTACTATATTGTCTATCCAATAAAATATAGAATATAACATCTAGTAGTAATGTATTGTTTATCCACATTGCAATCTAGAAAGTCAATTCTTTCCATAAATAAATTACATAGAAGTTTAGAATCATGGTTCTAAATATTAACAACACCATATCCAAAAACAATCCCACATAGAATACAAGTTATAATCTAGAACATTGTGTAATTTGGATGGGGATTTAGAGTTGTGTTTCTCAATATTCTTAACACTATATCCAAAAATAACCCTCATAAAACACTTGTCGTGGAGTTGCCTTGCATTTTTTGAAATTTTCAGCATTTATATTCATTGTGTATTGTTTGTGTTGCGTTATGAAATTGTAGAGTTTGATGTGCACAATTTCTTGCTTTTGAGTTCAAACATTTGTGGTCTATGTCTGTGTGTAGTTTCTTGTTCATGTGCATCTACTTCATATAAGTAATTCCTAGGCCTCCATGTGTGCATCTAGGTAATGTTTGAGCTTCCTTCTCTTCACAGGAGTAATTTATAAGCTTACATGTGTCATCTAGGTAATGTTTGAGCTTCCTTCTCTTCAAAGGAATTCACAATCCTTTTTCAATTCTACTTCAAAAACACATTTTATTTCTAAGTGTGGTAATGTTTGAGCTTCCTTCTCTTCAGACAAGTAATTTCTAAGCTTCCATGTGTGCACCTAGGTAATGTTTGAGCTTCCTTCTTTACAAAGGAATTCACAATTCTTTTTCAATTCTACTTCAAAAACACATCTTATTTCTAAGTGTTATTTTTTCTAAGCTTCTATAGGTATGGCATCATGTTCTCTATGCTTGATGTTTAGTTTAGACGACGCAAGTATGACAAGTGTTAATGATACTAGTTGCATTTCTCGGCATCATGTTCTCTATGCTTGATGTTTAGTTTAGACAACGCAGGTATGACAAGTGTTAATAATACTAGTTGCATTTCTCCAACTATTTCTCTGTGATGTATTGCGACAAGTGAGGTCTTCCTCTCAAAATAATCCTCTTTAATTCTTCTACATTCTCTATATTATTTTTTTTTCTATTTCTTTTTTTTTAATTTTTACTAAAAATTCCAAAATATAAATTTAATAAACTTTATAAAAATAAAAATTTAAACTTAACTTTGCCCTCCTCTCTTTCTTTTATGTCTTTTATTTTCTTCTAATTTTTTTCAATCATATCTCTCAAGTATAAACTTAAGAATTTTAGAAAAATATAAAAATTGATTTAATTTTATTTTTTTAAATAACTTTTCTAAACAAAACAAAAAATTCACCTGCCTTTTTCGGTCTTTAACTCACAAACTTAGAAGAACCTACCTTTTTCAATCTTCGACTTGCAAACTTCGAAAATTAGATTTGGCATATGGATAACGAGAAAATGAGAGAGAATGAACATTTGTATTAACTTGATGTAATCTTCATATGCAACATTGACTTGTATTCTCATGCGACAATGTGGTTTCATTCCTCTCGTCACATTATATGATTATATAATATAAATTATTACATAGGTGTTCAATGTCTTATTGTTTATCAATAAATATTAAAGATGACTTTTATAAAACTTCATGCTTCACAATGTAGCTTTTATAATATTTAAAGGTCATAATGCTTTTTCACTCCAAAATGAGTACCTGGTCCATTTACAACTACACTTTAGTTTTTAATAAAAAGAGATACTCTCAATTAAGGGTGATAGGAGCGAGGGGAGTCATTTGTACCTTGAGGAACAAAAAGAAATAGAGTTTGTTTGGGTTCTACGAAATGTTGCAAATAATGAAACTAAAGTGTTAACAATCTTACAAAGCCTAATCATTGTCAGAGACAGGGGTTAGAAAGATCACAATGAATGACAACCATTGCTTATTTTGTGATCCCTACCCTACCAAATCTTCCCACAAACCTAAAGTTATCAAGAATTTTTCAAAGGGGAATTTCAGTGATAAATGAATTTGAGCAAGTCGAGCTCTTTCACGTCTTAAGAATCCTTAACATGAACGCTAACAAGTACGCCAATATAGGGGTTCCCTTACAAAACAGGGTTTTTAAGACAAATGAAGGGTTGACCAACCATAGTGCTACTCTCCCCCTTCCATGACATGTAAGCAGTTGATGAAGAACATGCCACCCTACAACACTTGTATCATCATGCAAGTGCCAAGGGAAAGGAAGTTAAAGCAATCTCGTCATCCCTGATGTTGCATGCAACCTCCTCGAGCAAGCACCCTAGTGAATTGTACAATGGCAATACCATCCCCTATGTGTGGGATTTCTTGAGCTTCCTATGAGTTATTGCAAGTCTGTGAATTAATTACAAGGTATGGTGAGAAGGATATGAGATAAAAGGGGTCTCCGCCATTGCTACAACTCTCTTTAGAGGTAAGGTCTTTAACATCATCTAGTTCACACTATCTAGGTCAAGGGTTGCCATGACACACTGTCATTATCATAGCAAGTGTTGTGTTCTATGTGAATTAAAGGATTTGCATAGAGGACTCGAGAGATGCGAAAAGGAGCTTGCAGAGGCTCATTGCAATGTGATGATTCAACCATGCGATGGAATAGGTGGAAAGAGGGGTTTGAGTGGCATATTCTCACAACAAATGGAGTAAGAGACTAGTGTGTGGTTGGGATGACAAATGACATTTCGACACTGAGAGAATGTGAAGAAGCAACAAGGTCCTTCAAGTTGATTTACAGGGGGAAGCAATTGGACATGGTCGCCCAATTGGAATCTCTACGATATCTAGCAGAGCAAATTGTGGCCCATCTCGACCTCCCCGAAAATGTATTTCCATTGCCCCTCTTAGCAATATATAAGCCGGGGTACTCTTGCCTTTGTGGCCTATACAACATCAAGGGAGTGTTTGGATACCCAATGCACCCAACACTAAGTTGATGGAAGCCTCTATAGAATCCCTCCACACAACCATGGACATCAATGTCAACGTGGTGCACATGGAAAATGAAGCATTGGAGTCTCAAGGGGGCATATGCCTTGGGCATGACTTTGATTATTATTTTTTTCCTAAATTACTATGTTTTGTCGTAGTTTATTACTATTATTATTACAGTTTGTAAGGCACTATACCTATGAAACTTTATATAGATGGTGTTAGAAATCCAAGTCTAGTGTTTTTTTGGTAGGGAAGTCCTTAGTTTTGGAACTCTGGCCAAGGCCAAACAGGTCTACAAATTTTGTATTACAATGTTGTACACTTTGGCCACAATTTTTATACCTACCTAGGAAGTGTATATTGTAATTGCTTATGAGTCAATTTTCTTTTACTTTCAATTAGTTGCATGTGATTGCATAAAGATTTATAAAGTTTTCAAATTTTCTTTTATTAATTTTTTTTTTTTTAAATAAAAAATACTTTTTTATTTTATAGAATTTGAAATTCTTAATTTCTATTGGTTGAATACAGTGATATGACTATTTTTATGTGGTTTTAATAGGTATTGATATATTACAATATTTAATATTAAAATATTAAAAAATCTCTACAAGTGTCATCTAGTCATCATTTTAATTTATCATTTAATGTGATCAGTCTTGATATAAGAGATATCATTATTAGTCTTTGTCAAAGTAGAACTATAGTAATGAGTTTGCTATTGATTTGACATTAATTTGTTTGATATTTTAAATTTGTTTGTAAAATGTAATGTTTAACTTAAGAAAATAAATAAATATTTTTTGATATAGTAAAAATATTCATTTTTCTCATCTCTAATTGGTTAATATATTTCAAGTCTTATTGTTGCCTTCACGTATTTCAATATTTAAAATTAATTGCATAATCAATAACAGATTTTAATTGGTTGTACAACATATATAGCACTTATTACACCACCACAATAAAATATTTTTTTAAATTTACATTTCCCAATGATGTTGATGTTTTGTTTTGGATGTCATATCATAACATATTAAAATATTACATAAATTAAAATATATAATATATATTTTATAATATATATGTTAACACATTAAAATATTATATGTATTAAAATATATATTATAATATTATATAAATTATAGTATATATATGTGTGTGTGTGTGTTAACACATAAAATATTATAATATATTATATATTAAAATGTATATTATATATATTAAAATGTATATTATGTTTTATAATATATATGTTAAGATAGTAAAATATTATATATATATTAAAATATATATTATAAAATGTGAAATGTTTATTTTTATTTTTTATTTTTTATTTTTTAAATAAGATTTGCATTTGGCTTGCTTAGCTTAACTAGAAGGAAATTCAGGTTAATCCCAAAACTATATGGCAACTACATTAAAGTAAAATCATGGTAAGATATTTTGCCCAGTACCAATTATGACAAATCTATAAACTATGTGTCATCATGGAGCAATAAGGCTTTCTCCATCCCATGTGAGTTTATGTCAAATTCTTTTAAGACTTTTAAGATTTTGGAACTAGCTCATTTGTTAGCATATTATTCATGTTTCAAAGTAATCATCATCATCAATAATTATATGGTGTTAACTACCATCTTCATTTCCAAATTTACTTGGCAGGGACTAAGCTGCCATGCAGCCCTTGTTTTAATACATTCTTATTTGATGTAAAAGATATTATTATTTTAATCCATTTGTACTCCATTCCCTCATGCTTTAATACTTCATTGATTTGATAGTACTTCATGTTTTAGCTATCACTTTGAACCATTCGTATTTGATGTCAAAGATATTATTATTTTAATCCATTTGTACTTGATCCCCTCATGCTTTAATACTTCATTGATTTGATAGTACTTCATGTTTTAGCTATCACTTTAGTTTCATTTAATGAATTTTCTTTATTTTAGCTAAAAAAACAGAAATTTTAGGATTTTTGGTCTAGCTTGTATGTTTCAATAAATTTAGAACATCAAATTGTTATAAATACCATCTTTTTTCATTGTCAATAACACAATATCATTTATGTAAGTCAATTATAAGAAAGTGTAACCTACTAATCAATTGGAATATATATTATTTTTTTTCATTCTCAATAACACAATATCATTTATAGAAGTCAATTATAAGAAAGTGTAACCTACTTTTCACATTCCTTCTTCCCTCAATTGTCATAATGCTTATGACTATAATGAAGATTACCTCCAACTTCTAGGGATAACTAAGGAGATGATGTCGCAAGGCCCTCAGGTTGTAGACATGGAGTACCAAGAGACAGTTTGACCAACAGTGTCCACTTGCACAAACAAAGACCCACATCACCACCTTAGCTTCATGTTCATCATGACGGTATCCACCACATCAGCTGGCTTCCGGAAGACATTGGGTCTTGCTCCATGAGGCACAATCCAGACATTATGGTGAGTGTCATTTGAATATTTGAGGCATTTGAGTTTGGTGCATCTATTAGTGCTTTTGATTATGTAACGTTTGCTTGGACATTATGATCTTTGCCATGTTTCACTTTGGTGGTTGACATTGCGCCCTAGCAAGTGGGTCACCCTTAGGGATAGGATGTAATGTCCCCACTTTGAGACACCATCACAGTGTAGAGATTTATGATGACCAGATTAGCCAGATGGATGTTATAGCGAGTACAGGGGTATTTGAGAGGCATTGTGGGGTCCAGCTTGCATTGATCATCATATTCCATCATTATGATCCATTCCGCACAGGTTGGCTTTGGTTTCGTTGCATTCCGACG
>SNQJ01S0062659.1:34043-44548 GCA_010110895.2 Picea sitchensis
GTCCAGTCGATGGCATAATCTGCATATCTACAACAATAGTGGAGGCCTAGTCTATAGTGGAAGATGATGGATGATGAATAGGTCATGCATGATCATCTAGGTGAGGTGAAAGAGGAGGATAAGTAATAGGTCTGGCATGCTCATCTAGGTGAGGTGAAATAGGAGGATGAGGAATAGGTCTGGCATGTTCATCTAGGTGAGGTGAAAGAGGAGGAGGAGGAACATGTGTTGCCTCTTCATGATCTGGGTGAGGTGAAGGAGGACGTGGAAAAGGATTATCACAACCACCCTCATCAATCGATAGGGTATTGGATGAACGAGACATATTGGAAGAAGAGTTGTGACTATCATCGGGAGCCCTCCTCGCTGTTATTATCCTGGCATATCTGACGATATGACGCATAAGAGGAATCAAATCACATGGCATATCCCTCCAAATATCCAAGAGTGTAGGATCTTCCCTGATGTCTCACATCAAGGCAGGGCGGATTCCCACCTCTGTCAAAAGTGCAAAGAGTCAGTCGCCCAAATCCAACTTGAATCTGGTATCGGGCCTATGGCGCATGCCGCTGGGTATCTGCACCCGAGGACCCTGACCCTCCGCGGCCTCAGGAATCATCTCCTCATCGTCATCTGCTGGGGGAGGAGTCACGTCCCCAATGAAAGTGCCAATATCTGCAAAATATACAGTACATAACAATAATTACACCATTAATTCATTAAACAATTTAATAAAACAAGTTAAATAATGTGTTAGAATTAATTTTATCCTAATTAAGTAAGACAATAAAATGAAACTATATTAATTTAAACAAAACACTAATATTACCTCTATCATCTGGTGGCTCATCTGGTGTGAAGAGGATGTTCATATATTATTGTCAATCCAAACCCACATAAGGGCATGACACCATGATGAACATGTGATCCGCTGCACTGCCTAGTATCCCTAGTACATCTGGCGAAATCCTTGTCGAAAACTTCGGCTAGCCCCTCTTGGGCATCATCTCCCCCCACATGCACATTTACACATGAGTCCTCGCCCTAGCCGATCGATGGACAAAAGTCATCCTCGTCTCTAGAAACCTCTCAAAAAATAAGCAAATTAACTTTGAGGAAAATGGGAAGTTCGACCTCCCACGTATCATAGCATGACATTTGTCGAGCACTATACAAAATTGCCACAAAAAAATGGCAGATCATCTGATACACTGTGTTCGTTGTACCAACGAATCAACATAATACAAAAGAGGGAAACTAATGTGTCTCCCATCACTGGTAAAGTGGGTTATGGTAGTCACTAAGAGTGAGAGGCACCTAACCTCTTCTGCATCGAATAGGAAATTTTTAGTTATCCACCAGACACTTGAAAATCAGTTGGGGATAGTACATCAACCCCAATATATCACTAAGAGTACATGAGCTGACTCTCAGTGACAACACCTACTAGGACATCTGGGAACTAGGGAAAATCCTCCCCTCTCTTGGATAGCCCAATGATAAAGTAAATATCCTCCTCAATGGGATGGTACCATTGATCTAAACCCACACAGAAAGCATGTTGATGGACATCCCATCCATGAATCATATGCACCAACAACCTGGAGTTCCCCTTAAGGGATGTAGCCTCCTCATAGTACTTAAGGAAGCTTACATCCCTCAAGAGAACATGAGTCACTGCAGCAATAGGGCAAGGGTACAAATCCCTCTCCCTCTCCCTCGCCTCCCATTCTCGTAGAACATTTTACAGGTCCACCCTCTCCTCCTGTTGTTCCTGCTACTCTCTTCGCTCACGTCTCTATATGATTAACATATGAAATACATCATCCTCACTCATACATAAAACATAAAAAAAATTAATGAATGGTAAATTTATCTATAAATATGGAAAAATAACTTCCTTCAAAAAATAAGCTAATTGCATTAACGGTGTGCCCAAAAAACAGTCATGCACTGTCGACGGTGCGCATAACAATATTGTGAGAAACGTGCCCAATGGTCAGCGTAAACTAACACACTGAACAAAATATGTTCTACTATGTTATGTGATGCGTTGGAAAACAGTACCGCATCGGGGCACTACACTACAACACATACGCCCCTATGCATTAAACTTATCCTACACATCGCTTAAACCAAAAAAATATATATATATTAATGCACATAAACAAATATTTAAAAATGAGCAAAAAAGCGGTGCATATACATTCACTACACACACCGGTGTGTGTAACGAACGTTGATGCACCGTCATATAAAATTTTCCAAATTTTCAACTACGAAACTTTTTATGGTGCGTTCTGGTCGTTACTTTCACACTGCGTATGGTGCCACCAAAATATTTACGAGGTACACCGCAACACAATGTTACATTTACTAACGATGCATTTGGTAAACATGAACTCCCCAGTGCACACGTTTACCAATGCACTGTGTAAAAATATATCTGATAAGGGCAGTGCGCTATGTACTTTAATGCCCTGGTGTGTTATATGTACTTTGACACACCGCCCCACCAGTTATATGATTTTTGTTGATGTGTCATTAAACGAACGCACCAATGTGTTTATGTTTACGAATGCATCGTAGAGAAAGGTAACGACGTTCGTGGTGCACCCTGTAAATTTACAGGTCGCACTGTAGGCGATGCGACTTGAGCGCTTCGAACGCATCGCACATTTTTTTTTNATGAATAAACAACGACATTACCTAGACATTTTGTCGTCGAGGAGGAACGGTTGCGACGTACTGAAAAAAACTAAATTTACCCATTGTTTGACAAAATTCAAAATTCACGCATCGAGAAATGGACGAAAGGAAGGAAACCAAGGAAAGCATTGATGGAAGGGCGCTTCATATAGGCAAAGGTTGCACCAGGGCTTTTGAGCTCTACAACACTGAAAATGGTAAAAATGATTTTTACCGTCCGTAATTTTTTTAATAAAACCTTGTTCTGGTGCACCTGAGGAACAATCGCATCGGAGCGTACATGTTTAATGAGAGCATTGGTTATATTTAAAAAATATATATCCCTAGCACAGTGCACATTTTTTGGGGCACACATGCACACCAGTTCGTTTACTACTACATAGCGCACCACCGTACATTTTTTGAAAAACTACAATGGTGCAATTTTTTTTGTTTAAGCATGACATGGTGCAGTATAATGACAAACGCCCCGATGTGGTCGGTTTTACATAGAGCACCGTGTAAATTTGAAAATTAACCCTAACACGATGCTCCATATTGGAGCACTGGTGCACATCGGTGCGCATGATACTATGGAGTGCACTAGAATATATTGTTTGACACAATGCTACATTGGTGCACGACATGTTCAATTGTTCATCCTCATCTAGCTGCTCCTTTGTTGATTCATACTGCCTATTCAAACACAATACATGTATCATGTTGAGTACATGCTAAGTGGGACCAATATCGACTATAAAATTGGTAAAAGATATATAGTTATTACGATACACTCATTCCTTTTGTTTAATAGTTCAATCTAAATATTAAAACAATGTTTATTATTTAGTTTACTAGGAAAGGCCATGGTTTGGGAAATTTCCTTCACTTATATCCCAATATCCTTTTTTACAACCTCTTCCCCTAACTTAAAATTTTTTATAATTATTGATCTGTAAACATCCTTGTATATTCCATTGGAACAATTTGTCCCAACAGATCTTAAACTATTACGAGATCTTAGATTTTTTGCAATTTATTTCCTTAAATCCCATATTAGTTAATTAATATCTTTTCTTGAATTTATGACATAACTAAATTACGAAAATGAAAGAAATGAACAAAAGAACACACCATCCACACACAATTGAACACAATATATATCCTAATAAACCCAATATGGGAGAAAACCCAGCTAGAAGGTGAGGTATATGCTATGCTCTCTTTTCTTTAGTTATGGAAATGCAAATACAAATAAAGGGGAACTCACTATGGATTTGGATTTGACACTATGGCTTGCATGGCTACTACAAAATATCTCCTCCTTTTTTAAGCTCTCAAAATATCACTCCTAGATGGTCTAGGGTTAAGTTTTTTACTTCCTCAACCCTCAATTAGTGATAAGATTTGGACCTTCTAGAATGTTCTTGAAAATCCACATGTGGCTATCCCCACACATTTTGAGTAATGGGGGCTAGCATGGAATTCACTCATACCATTGTGGTCAACAAGGTAGGTCAACTTGTAGGAGGCATAACTTTTGCAAACAAGCTCCAATTGAGGTGTTGTTCACACAATTTGAAAGGTCTTGGAGTTTAAAACATCTTCAAGGCTGTGGACATAAGTTTTAGACATTGTAACCCACCAAAATGTCGTTTAATGCCTCAAAATGTCTCTAGAAGGTTCTAGAATCCAATTTTACAAACTAGGACATGCCACTAAAATGGCCTTGCAAGCCAATTCCTCTAATGTTTTCCACCCATAAAGTACCAAGGTAGATAAAAATTATATGATGATCCGATTCAGATCAATTATACCAAATCCAATATAAATCATCAATATTGTCATACATCTAATAATTGTACAATAATATTATCGTCATAAGGTTTCTCTCCTTTATCAGCCTCAATATCGCATGTGATTTCCTGCATTAAAAACACGACAACATTAAACTATAGGTAGTTGATTTTGTAGAAAACATATTTCTTTTTTAATAGCTCTCCTAAGTTTAAGTTATATTTTCAAAAATAACAGTTTATTAGCCCCTGCTTGGACACATTGAAACAAGGCTTGAAGCCTACACTTGAACACGCACATACTTTCTTCTTCAATGGGTGCTCATTTGATGAAATCCCCTTGCATTCCATAACAATATCTAAAATTTTAATTATTTGTTACAGTAAAATAAAATTTAGAAGATCATTTCAATAATGAAACGATTTAATTATTTTCATACTTACAAATATGGCATACACTTTTAGGTATCTAACCTAACCAAGTTTTCATTGGTTGTGCTTCTCTAACCTGGCCTGGGTAGCCTTAGAGGTATCTTTGAACCTATGAAAAGTTTTAAGGTGAGATAATGGAAATTTTATGTTGAAATTAAGAAAAATAACATATTTAATTAAATTTATCATGATATAACTTCCTCCATTTGGTGGAATCCTTCCTTCTTTTCTCAACCTCTTCTCCTTTGTGTCCTCCTCAAGAGCCTTCCACTCTCTCTTAGGAACTACAACAATAGGTCAATCATACCTAGGGTATTTTTCAATATTAACCCTATATGTATCTTTGGTGGTTTTCAAATATCTACATGTCAAAGAAGTTATTTGAGTTTGGTTGAAAATATCACCAAAGAGATGAACCATGTAATCAATAATCTCCTTCTTCAAATGAGACGGTTGATTTTTAAATCAGGCATGAATGGTTGGCCCTAAAATATATAATTCCTTCTCATTTAGACACTTCCAAAACATATTATTTGTTGCCAAATTATCAGTGACAAATTATCATTAGTATACCATAAAAGATTAAAATTAATTACAATTATATCACATTATGGAAAATAAATAAATTAATAGTTATCTAGGAGTTTTGGTAGTTTCAATGGGACTATGTTTTCATCCATGATAATCTCAATGAACAATGTCCCACTATTATTGATGCATAATGCTCTAGAAAAAGCTTCATGTGACTTAGGTATGGGGACACCATGAGTTCTACCTCCACCAACATCTACACTGTTTGATGTGCCATGGGAAGGGGTGCCATGTGATCCAGAAGAAGATGTAGGAACATCAGATGCAGGTGTAAGAGTGATGAAGGGAGGAGAGGAGGTTGAGTAGGAGACAAATAGGAAAATAATTTGGTGGCTATGTGACTCATGGTTGGTGGGGGATGGGATGGCATAGTTGGTGTTGCATGGCTATTTCTAGCATCAACCTCATGAGGCATGGTTTGATCAATAAATATCCGATAATATTGTGCCAAAAAAACTTATTTGTTAAAGGTTAATATAAGATTAAATCAATTCGAAAAATATTGAATAAAATAAATTAAAGAAGTAAAAAGTTATTGCCTACTTGAAATAGCCTTAGTTTATCAACCAATGTGTTGCACCTCTACATAGAATCCTCTAACTCAGAGTCAAATAACAAAACCAATTCTCTATTAGTACTTCTAATAGCCTTCTATACAGTGGCTTGTGGGTTTGGGTCATCATACAACTGATTGTCATCACCCACATTGGGATTATGGGTGGAGTCCTTCCTGTTAGAACTTGGTAAATGGTTGGGCTGAAGGGAACGATTTACCAAGCTAACCTACAAACCAAATTTAAGACTGGAAACTAGCCTTTCCAATCTAGAGAGGGATCTCTCTGAGACCTAGTCTTTGATAGATAATAACTTTAGATTGATGGCTAGATTTAGATGCTTGAGAAAGTTTTTTCGTGTTTTGCTAGAAAGGAAATATAGTACGTTTGGGCTATGGAGTAAACCCCATGAAAACAAGAGAAATCAATGTCTAGTAAGGGAAGATTTGAGAGGATAAAGGCTAAATAGGAAATGGTCTTTCAAATTCAATATCATTGTGTATGGCAAAAGAAAGGAGAAACATAAAGAAAATTATAGCACTATTAAAGATGAATTCCAACTTAAATTAGAAGAAAAACACAGAGTTTAAATGGTTGAGTCTAAAGAACCACGAGAAGAATTTTACACCCTTTAAATATTTCCAATTTAAACAAATGAAACAAACATGAATTTATAGGAAACATGAAGTACATACGAAGATAGGATCACAATACATCAAGCCACCACCATTAGAATCTTTTCATCAAAAGCTTCAGGACCTCTGCATTATATTTCCATCAGATTCAGAAAATTACATTCAAGAGTCCTTTGTCTACACTACTTTTCCAACCTGGCTTACATCAAAAAGATCAAATATATAGAAAACTAACGCCCTCATGGGATTCTATGCTCGAACTACTTTCCCCTATAATCTTCAATTCGGTTACCTTCCCCCTCGACAACCTTTTCAACAGAGTTTACTAAAAATAGAAACCCGACCATGCATAATCATAACATAATCGGCACATTTGTTTCAATCATTTGGTCATGAGTAAGATTAGACCATCATGTTGTGGTAAATAGGTGTTTTCTTTCAAGAGGTGTCCCAATAATCATGCATACTCTTGGAAACTTTGTCACCTTTGTATAATGGGCTCTGATTGTTGCTGCACGATCACTGGCTATAGTGTGCGCATGGCGAGTTTGCGTAGCAGATATCCATTTTTGGTCGCTTGTGCAACTCCAGTTGGAAACAACGGTTGGGGACCATGCATCTCTTTCAAAATTGACATGCGTTTCACTAATACATATTTTTCATTAGGTGAGCTTACATCATTTGCACAACAAATATTCACTATGCAAGTGTTGCGTCAAACTTCTTGTTAACGTAAGAAAGCAGGATAGGTACAAAGAGAGATTCCATGCCACGAACCAAAAAGACAAAAATGGGGCTCTCTTACTCATGCTTCTTATGTGATCTACAACCTTAAATCTCTTATTGTTTTTCTTAAAAGTTTCGTTTGTTCAAACTCTTCACATGTCTGAAAAAAACCAGTGAATATTTTTTATAGTTTTCTTCCTAGCTCTCTATTCTCTTGATAAAGTTGGGATATAGTGTGTTGCACTTTCTTTAGTTGCTGCGACAATTACTGAACATTTGCATTCTCTTCTCCTAACTCCTCTCGTATTTCATCAATTCCCTCATTTTCACCTTCAACAAGCACTAGTTGAACGATGCGCATGGGAAATATCTTGGCAGAATAATTGGTGTGTGGTTTACTAGGAGCTTGGATCTCCTCATTTTTATTAGTCAACCTTGACCTGCCTTTCTTCTGGGATGTTGGTTGATGGGACGATGAGTCTTATATTTATTTTCCTTTTATTTTTCTCATAACATCTTCCTTTCTTGCCTCTGCACTATGAAGCATTGATTCCTCTACAGATAGAGTAATGTCTCCTTTGGGGTCTCTCAGAATGTTAGCCAAAATCATAAAAGAATCTCAATCCTTGTTCAAATGTCCCAATTCTTCAACCACTAACATCTTGATTAATGAAAAATGGAATAAATTGTTTCCCGGCTAATCAACCTTGGCCTGGACATTGTCTGCCATCTTTCCCAGGCTCCAACATAAGAAAAAAGGTAAGTTTAAGGGATTTTTCCATGTGAAGTGCATCAGTAACCTGATGCGATATGGATACACCTTGTCAAACTTTCCTTCACAGGTGAAATATATTATGATTATCTTTAGAAGTTTCTTGAAAGACTCCAGGAGATATTGGCTTGGAATGTCGACTCCAATTTTTCGATTTAGACATTCGGGCTTGATGAAGTCCTTATAACATGAAATGTCTAAAGGCATGCCTTTAAACCATTTTTCTCTGTGTGGAGGGATCTTCGTCGTAGCTGACAATGTTTCCTCCCTCACTCGAAAAGTGATTCTTGCAATTGTTGCGCTGACCCCAGTAAAATTGAGGGCAAATTGTTCAACCAACTTCACATTATATCCTTTGATCCTTTCGCATAAATTCATACACATGGCTTCTTCAAAAGATGCCCTGATTGTTGGGTCTTCATTTATTAACTCTAGGTCATGAGGTTCAAACCGCACAGCCCTGCCACTTCTCGCCTTCTTTCTTATGCTTTGGAAAAATGCCATGATGTTGGTATATATTAATTTCACGCGTGCAGTAATGAATTGTGATACCCTCTCTGTGCGGAAAATAAGAACAACGAACTTTCTAGAGACTGCAAGAAAGGTAGCAACATAAATCTTCACATGACAAACAAAATCAGCCACAGAAATTCCTAGCACAGCAGTAAATTGCAACGAAAACTTTTGGCGCAGTGGGGAAACTCGACGCAATAACAAACAACAACAAGAGACTTGATGTGGTAGGGAATTGTGATGGAAAATTCTAGCGCAGTGGAAAACTCGACATGACGATAAAATAAGAGGGAAAATCGATGCAGTGGGGAAATTGGGCATGGCAATAGGGAATTCAGAAGGAAGAAGGTTGACTGTGAGAAGAAACAATTCATCCAAAACGCTAGTTTGCAGCGAGCTCCAAAGGATTTAAGAAATGGTTGAAAACAATGGAGGGGACGCAGTGAAATCAACACAACAAACTTATGTAATGATTGGCAGCAAAAAACCTTTATGCAGTGAAGGGATCCAAAGCTTGTTGAAAAAACAATGGATAACGTACAGACTCTTAAAGTGAAGGAGAGGCATGAAGGGTGACCAATATTTATTCTTGAATGAATATGAAATGAAATCATGGAAGAGGATAGTAAATCCATGGCAGAGAGAAGTTAGAAAGCAGGTTGAACTTTTGTGCAACAGACTCATGCAACAGGTACACTTTGAAGTGTGAAAAGTACAAATGATAGGAGTGTCATGATTGTTTTCTTTTCTGACTTCATGATTCAGGAATGATGCTCATAATATATTTCGACATGACCTTTATCCCAACCACTTGACTTGACTTTTGGTACTGTTATCCCCACTTTTTACGGATAACAAGGAGATCATGTATTGAGGCCCACAGGTCCTAGACATGGAGTACCAAGAGAAGGATTGACTTGAGCATGGCCCTGGAGGCCCCATATTTTTATCTCATCATCTTTTGTCTTGACAGCAACAGCAGCATCCATCACCATCGGATTGGTCCTGTATCAGAAGAGGTTCTTGCTCCATGAGGTAATTGGTCCAGGTATCATAGTATATGTCACTTTTGATCATTGAAACCTTTAAATATATGCATATGATTCCTCTTAACTCTAAGGACTGCTTGGATCTTACATTTGCTCACTTGACCATGTTTGGGGGGATTGACAGGGTGCCCTAGCAAGCCTGTGTCTGTAGGTTTTGGTTTGCCACTGGGGGAATTTCTGAAAAGCCATCATCTTCTCCCATCATAGCACCACTCTTACATATTGTTTCTCGCTCACCTATCCCATTCCCCTTGTCCAGGCATTGGGTTGACCTGTTTTAGGACTGCACCTTACCTCGTGGGAAGAAGGGGCTAAAGGCTCAGAAGGTAAAAGAAAGCTGGTAAAAGATAAAATCCTAAAAATGAACCTCGAGATTCTTCGCCCAGGGATCCCCGAGAAAGCAATAAAAATATTCTCAACAAGAAACAAGAGGGACCTGAAAAAATAATAAAACAAGACCTAATAAGAGGATAGGGGGTCTCATCATGAGCCAGCCTATTAGGTCCATGGGTACCTAGCAGTATGACATTGCCACTAGCTGGTTACCATGCCAGGGCAGTGACTCTTGGTTGCATGGCCAAGGGAAAGGGGGTCTCATCACGAGCCAACCTTCTCATCTCTGCGAAAGTACTTGTGGGTAA
Organism: Picea sitchensis; assembly: GCA_010110895.2. Taxonomy (NCBI): domain Eukaryota; kingdom Viridiplantae; phylum Streptophyta; class Pinopsida; order Pinales; family Pinaceae; genus Picea; species Picea sitchensis. The sequence goes on from SNQJ01S0062659.1 coordinate 44,441, forward strand.
CATTGTCAACTCTAGTCACCATGCCAAGGCAGTGTCCCCTGATTAGATTTTGAACAAAAAAGCAAATAAAAGAATAAAAATAATAAAGGCAAGAATGGGCTTGGAAAA
>SNQJ01S0062659.1:49922-65743 GCA_010110895.2 Picea sitchensis
ATCACGAGCCAGCCTATTAGGTCCATGGGTACCTAGCAGTATGACATTGCCACCAGCTGGTTACCATGCCAGGGCAGTGACTCTTGGTTGCATGGTTAAGGGAAAGGGGGTCTCATCACGATCCAACCTTCTCATCTCTGCGAAACTACTTGTGGGTAACGCTATTAGCTCTGGTCACCATGCCAAGGTAGTGTCCCTTGATTATATTTTGAACAAAAAATCAAATAAAAGAATAAAATGAATAAAGGAAAGAATGGGCTTGGAAAAAATGCATCCATGACAGGGACAGCTTGCCTTCTACAAAGGCACCCACAGGTAACGTCTTTGCACCCTTGGCCATCATTGCACCCACATGCTCAAACATCCCCTGACCACACCACCCACTTACATGGCTTGGAAGAGGTCCTTCTAGGAACTTTCCTTTTCTTGTGGACACTAGCCCGATAGGACGCCTTGTCCTTTTTCCCTAGACTTGTATTGCAGGCTTGTGTAACGTCTTTGCGCTATTAACTGATGTATTAGGGATTTTATGCATGTGTTTAATAATATTAATGATGAAATGTGATTTACATTGCCATGATCCATGTGAATGATGAGTCCATGGAGGGCGTAGTCTTTGATGTGCAGGACCATACCCGACAGACAGGTACCATTTGGACCGGTACACATGGGGAGATGATCAGTTCGGACCTCCATGGGGCTGAAGATCCCATCAGATGGATGCAAGGACCTCACCATGGGGCAGAGATGAGACAGAGATGGATCGATGTCTTGCACCGAAGAAGAAGAGATGTTCCACCAAAGGCACCCCAACAGAGATTGACCTAGGGGATTTTCCCCATTTCAGTGGAACATTGGCCTTGGAAGGCCTAGGACATCACCCATCATAGCCATGATGTCATCCAACATTATGGACATTTTGGGAGTCAGACTGGGTAGTATTGGCATGTGTGACAGGTTGGAGAAGCCCAAGGAGGGCTAACGTTTTGCTCCAGGATGCCCCATTTTCCCTAGAAGGGGCTAGCACCTCCCTTAGAGGGGATTCTTATCTCTTTATAGCTCAATTAGGGTTTTAATTTGACAATTTAATGTAAAACAATATGATTTTGGTATTTTGGCCTTGTTTGTCTTTTACATGACCTAAAAAGTAAAATTAGGTCATGATATTGTATAAATGGAGGATTTTCTCCTTCATTTTTTCATCACAACTTACTCACTCATTAGTGAGGTCTGATTTTTCCACTCTATATTCGGTCTTTGGCTGAATTAAGTGATGCGCACTTGTTGAAGGAAGAGATTTTTGGCATTTATGGTGTTTCTCTTGAAGGAAGGTGTTACAACTAGGGTTTGCATGGTCATTTCTTGGTGATTTGTAAGTATGTTTCTGCAAAACTTCTTAAATGAATGGTTGTATTTCAATTTCTTGCATTTGTTTATAAATATTGTTGAATCAAAACCCTAGGGGACAAGCACACAAGTAGGTCATTGTCTCATGTCCCCTGATAGAGAAACCTTAAGCAATTGTTGAGGAAAGAAAGAGACTAGCCTTAGCTACACTCTTATTTCCTCTCCCTATTGCTAGTCGTACTGTTCTGAATCCAAGAAGAGTGAGACATCCCTGGCCTAGGCCTACTACACTAGGGTCATACTCTTTCTAGGGTTTGTTGAAAGGCCTTGCTTTAGCAACACCTCCCTCATCAAATCCTCTTGTTTTGGTTATATTTTGTTATTATTGAGCTAGTCGTTTGTCGTTAAGGAGGAGAGAGCACGAGGCCTTGCTTTAGCAACACCGGAGTGAGCCTCTCTCCCCTAGGGTTTCGTTTTTGAGGCCCTACTTTAGCAGCACTTCAAAACTTTTCCCTCTAGTCCTTGAAATCTTGCCTCCTTCAACATGTGCGTCCTTCACTTATGACTTCATTAAACCCTAAGGCACTGATCTAAGACCTCAAACGTTGAAGTAGAACTTGATCTAAACTCTCTCAAAGATTTTGAATTGAAACCCTAACTACACTAACCCGAACTCTAGCTAACCCTACTAACCCTAAGTTGTTGACGTCATTATTGGATATTTCATCTTTATTGCAGCAACGTTTCATCTTGTGAGCAATTGAATGTGGTTTTAGGCATAAATTGAGTAAAGCGTTGGTTTATTACATTGAATGCCATATCGTTCTTGCATTTATTGGTGAAGTTACATTATTTTATCGCTATTTTGTAAACATTGACTTCATCAACATTTACTTTCAAATTGCTTAAATTGAATATCAGATAGTCTTTGATACATATGAAGTACTAACCAAAGCTTCCATATATCAATTTATTGTTGCTTTGTTCTCAGGCAAGGATTCTACTTGGTTATCTTTGTTGGCTATAAGTCGGACTATCTATTTTGGTGGTGATTTGTGAAGGGGGGAACTTGTCATTGTCTGGTTATCCTTTAGCCTCTTCAAAACCCCAGGTCACCAGGGACGTCTCCCCTGGGCCTCACCTCCCTAAAGAGAAAGAACCTCCCCATTGTGGTGACATTGGGTGGGATAGGTTCCTATTACGCTAGTTTGGCCTTCTACTTTATATCCTTTCTTCCTAGCTACAAACTGTGCGATAATAGGTTCGTAATTCCCACTTGTTCGACATGACTCGAGACTTAGGGAAATGGAACCTATGATTTAAACGTGGCGAAACTTACACCCATTGAACCAAATTATAACCATACTCGTTACTCGATGACTTTGAACCACTCTGTATTTGGCCACTGACCTTACAAACTTTGATGCACAAAGTATGACTCATCTAGGACTAACTCTAACTGAAAAAATCACGGTGCTAACAGTTGGTTCCAATGGGGATGTTATCCTCCCAGTGAGGTAGAAAAGAACAACAGACCAAGTGCCTGATCATTGAGATTTATTTGACTCAAAGACTCTAAAATGACAAAACAAACTCGTTTCCAAAGCCTCTTGACACAGCTATGACTAAACTCGGCATAAACTTAGGGTCTTCACTTTGGGCTTCAATTTTCTGTTGACTACTGATTCGAAATGATTTTTTTTTAAATAAAAATGGTTATTTATAGTGACATGAAGAGACTAAAAATATTTGTTGAACAAGATAATGTTTGAGAAACCTGCCATTCACAGGTCCCCCACCAATAATATCTCCATTAAACTCTTGCAACAAATAGGCGTTGTTCACATGGTATGCAACAACATTGAATGGTCCCATCCAAAGATGATTGAACTTCCCATGCCTCCCTTTGTCTTCATTTCTTTCATCCCACTTTAGTACCACATCATTCACCTTGAAATCATCTTCTTTGGTGTGTCTTTCGAAAATTCTTTTCATTTTATCTTGGTGCATCTATGATTTATCGAAGACCTATTCTCTCATTTGTTGTGTGTGGACCAATTGGTTTATTCTCCTTAGAGCATTGTTTGGTTCAGCTTCTTGCTCTTGCAATAGTCTCATCAGTGGAAATCCTAATGAGGTAGGAAAAACTGCCTCTACACCATATAAAATCTGAAAAGGTGATGTGGAGATAAAATGTTTAGTGGTGATTTTGTCAGCCTATAACGCATAGATGAGATTTTTGTGCCAAGCTTTCTTGTTTTCTTGAAAAAGATGATTAATAATCATGTTCAATATTTTGTTAGATGATTCAACCAACCCATTACCCTATGGGTAATAAGTTGTGGAATGGCCCAGAGTTATGTTATAGTCATTCCATAATTTCTCCATATTCTTAGATTTGAATGTTGTTGCATTGTTAGTGATGATCTTGATTGGACAACCAAATCTAGACAATAGATTACTCTCTAAAAATTAAATGATGACAGTATCGGTAGCTTGCCTTGTGGGGATCGCTTCAATCCATTTGGTGAAGTAGTCTGTGGCTGTTAGTATCTACCTATGTTGAGTTGAGGATGGCGGATGAATTTCTCTTATAAAATCAAGGCCCCATTGCATAAATGGTGCTTCAATAGACATAGGATTTAAAGGTAGGGGTTGCAGATTTCTTTTCCCATCAAATATCTGGCATTCATAGCAACTGGAAACTTCCTTGTATACATCAGAAAAAATACTAGGCCAATAGAATCCCACCCTCGGTATTTTGTGCGCAGTAGTCTTCCAATAATGATGCCCCCCATAGTCACCTTTGTGAAACTCTTTAATATCCTTTTTCATTTCTTCCTCCAACAAAAAATTTAGTAAGATCCCACCTAGATCTTTCCAATATAGAGAATTGTCCAAAATGCAAAACTTTGATGCTTTCAACTTAAAAAATTTGGCTTTGGTTTTGCTCAATCTCGGAGGATCTTGCAAGTTTCTTAATACATAAATAACATCATCATACCAAGGAGAATCAAGGAACTTTTGGGATATCTGTGGGACTGCTTATTCTTGTGAATTTTCCGACAAATCAACAATAAAATTGATTCCCAAAACATCACAATTTGACTGGGCCATTAATTTTGCAATCCCTTGACCCTTAATCAGCTTTGTAGGCTTTATTTCAAGGTCATACTCCAACAATATTGTTATCCATTTTCCCTTTCTCCCTTCAAGATAAGGCTAAGTCAAAATATCCTTTACAGAATTGCTAGGCATGTAAGCAATGACATGGGAATGGAAAATATAAGTTTTGAATTATTTAAGGGCCTTCACCAAGGCATATTCTTGTTTTTCCATTATGTCATACTTTAGTGGGGAGTATTTCAATGTACTTCTATAATAATCTATGGGTTTTTGCAACAAAACACCAGCAATGGTGTGTTCTGAGGCGAAGGAAAATAAGATAAAATCTTTTGCAAATTTTGGGTTGGATAACACTAGAGCTTTGGTCAGTGCCACTTTAATATATTCAAATGAATTCCTAGCTTCAGGAGTCCATTTTATTTTGTTTCCTTTCCTGATCATATTTTTGATATACTTTATGATCTCAGTCAGGTTGGGAATGAATATCCTCAAATAAATTACTTTTCCTAGGAAAGATTGAACCTCTTTCTTGCTCTTGGGAGTGTTGATATTCATAATTGCTTCCACTCTGCTGGGATCTATTTTTATGCCTTCTTTTGAAATGATATATCCAAGCAATTTTCCTTCTTGCATTTCAATGTTTGATTTTTTTGGATTTAACGAGATGCCAAACTTTATGCATTTCTGGAAAACCTTTCTTAGATGTTCGATATGTTGATCATCGAAATCTAAAAATACAGTGATATCATCCAAGTAAATCACAATAAACTTATCCTTTTCATCTGTAAAGGCTATGTCCATATCCATTTTGAAAGTCACTCCGACATTCATGAGCCCAAAAGGCATTTTCGCATACATGAAAGTGCCCCAAGGTTTTGTGAAAGTTGTCTTCTCCTGGTCATCCGGATGCACCATAATCTGGTTGTATCTAGAAAAACCATCAACCATTGACATCTTCTGAGATCCCACCACCTTTTGCAGGATGTGGTCCATCTTAGGAAGTGGATAATTGTCTTTGAGAGACAACCTATTTAGATTCCGAAAATCAACACATAATCTTATCTCACCACTTTTCTTCCTCACAGACACTAGATTAGCCACCCACTTGGAAAATCTTAAGGACAATATAATCTTGGCATCAAACAGTTTGCTTACCTCCTTTTCAATCAATGGAAACAACAGAGGGTTGATTCTTCTCCACTTTTACTTTAAAGGTTTATGATTATCCTTGATGGGAATCACACGCTGAATTACCATAGGATCATAGACATTCAAATCTTCATAACTCCATGCAAAGACATGAGGGAAGTCTCTCATAAGGCTGATATACCTTTGTTTGATTTTTGGACTGAGATTTTTTACAGTCTGATGATCTTGGGGTCTTCTTGAGTCCCAATTTTGCATTCTTCTATATCCTCATCATTTGCAGTGATTTTAGGATTCTTGGCTACATCATTGTTGTCAAAAAGCTTTTCCACTGGGACCAAGCCTTTGGGAATAATGTTATTTTTCATTTGCACCATATCTCTTCCAGCAATCTGATTCTGAAAAGGGTCATTATTGTTGAACACGGTTGTGTCTTCATTCACTTCACAACAACACTCATCATAAATATTTACATTAGCAAATTCATCACTCATTTGAAGGAATCTTTCTACCTGTTTGTCGTCTTCAAACACTTGCCAATATTTAATGTTATCAGGTATTGTTGCCCTATGTTTGACTTCAATTTCATACTTCTTATGAAGAAAAATTGGAGTTTTTAAAACCGAAGCTAAAGTAGCCAAAGCATCTGCAATTTGATTTCCCCCTCTAGAAATCACTGACAAATTGTATTTTGAAAAATATTCAAGAAAATCAAGCACTAAATTCCTATATTCTCTCAATTTAGGATGCTTGGACTGATATATACCCTTCACCTAGTTAATGACAACCTCAGAATCCCCATGTACAACTATCCTTCTAGCACCTAATTCCTTTAAAGTCTTGAATCCCAAAATCAGTGTCGCATATTCGGCCATATTATTAGTACAATCGAAAGTGATCTTGTAAGAACAGAGTTTTGTACCTATCTTGGGAGGGTTAATCCATACACCAACTCCAGCACCTTCCCTGCTAATAGCCTTGTCAAAACTCATATTCCACATTTCATCTTCTGCGTTGTTTTGTTGATCTGTAATTTCCCCTGTTCGATGCTCAGTTTTGTCTTTGATAGCCATGGAAATTGTTGGCTTCCCCTCTTCAAAACTCAAGCTATTATAGAAAATAGAGGAACCAACTTCGGTATCAATAGAGTAAACATGATGATTATTTGGTTGAGTTTTGCTACTCACCATGTACTTGAGAAACACTTCTCTGTACAACCTCCTTTATTGGCTAAAAATAGGGATAGTAGAATATGACATGTCCATTTGAAAAGTTCCTTTCGACTTTGCAGCCCAAGATCTAGATAATAGCATGACAAATTTTAGAGAGATGTCGACAACATCCGCGTCCATGATCAAATTTTTCGATGGGATTTGAGACAATGATACGACAAGATATTTGATCAAACCTAAGCATTTCACCTTCCTTGAGTCAAAAGAGAAAAGATACTTATAAGGTCTTGTAATGTCTAGGCCCAACTCATCCATGACCACCTTGTGCATGAGATTATGTGATGCTCTTGAATCTAACATGGAATTATGTAATGTCATATCATGAATTTTAAGGATAACATAGAAAGGAGGAACAACATCAACTTTGCCACTCTCTTCCACGCATGGTCCAAACAAGATAGCAGGGTGATCATCTTGTATGTTCAAGGTGTCAGGGGCTTCTTCCATTTTTAGCATTTTAATGATCTGATTTCTATATTCTCCATTCTTGATCAGCTCATTAAACAGAACATAAATTTTGATTTTATCCATTTTGGTTTCAAAATTAAAAGGAGACGGAGCTTTTTCTACCTCTTTGATGATCGTTTCCTTTCTTGCCTCAAGGTTTCTCTTTGGGGGTTCTTCTTTTGATTTTACCTTTTCCATTACTCCCTTACTGAATTATCTTTCTTCGATTGGCTTGAAGAAGGAGTATTTGTCTGAAGTTCCTTTGTAGGATTCGCCTTTGGAAGATTTGTAGGTGCCCTTTTACTTATAAGGTTATACTGCTTCTGCAGCTGCATAATAGCATTGTGGTATCCTTTCCTAAATTCTTATGTTTCCAATGACAACATATCATCATTTTCCTGCATAAAATCATCATGTGCATCAAATTGATCATGTTCTCCTTTTGTTAAGAACATGTTTGTTTTTGTATCATCGCAAAAATGCATATGGTCTTCGATTATTTGATCAAAATATTCATTTTCATAGTTGTTTTGGAAAGGGGGTTTTATTTGTTGATCACCTTGATCTCTCTGGTCTCTTTTCTTGATCTGTGGAACTGGGGCTCTTCTAAAATTTTGATTTCTGGGCTAAAAATCAGCTTGATCCATGGTGGAAGGCTTATTTTCCAAGGACATCGTCTCCATGAGTTTTTCCATAGTCTTCATCATCAAGTCAAATTTCTCGTCTGACGATTGAGACGTAGAGGGTTGTGCTTCCCCTTGGACCTTTTTCACACTTCGGTAAATATTATGTTTGAACTTCCCTGATGCCATCAAATTCCCTTCTAATTCAATTTTGTCGCTCATCATATCATCTAGTGTATTAGATATTCTTTCTCTTAACATCAAGGCAAATTCATTCTCAAAAGAATCAGCGTATCGAAGTTGGCAGCTCCGGGAGGAGGTTTGACTTCTATGGAAATTGAATTATAAATTTTCATAAATCTGGTTGAGAACTCTTGCACTGTTTCATTTGGTGATCTTTTTATATTATTTTACTGAGTTAGTAACTGAAGAGGATTATTTTTATCACCCCACCTGGCAAGAAAAAGTGTTTCAAAAGATACAAAATTAGGGATGCTCGTTGTTGGAATAGCTTTGAACCATTTTTTGACCTCTCCTGGGAGACTTTGTGCAAACAATTGTTGATGATTACAGCTGCGTGAGACATCCTCCAGGACACAGACTGTGTGAGTTGACCTGAGAGAGATCCCATGAGTTGGGTGTGCCCATGAGATGGGTGTGTGGTTCCTCTCTGAGACAGAGATGAAACGTTGTGCCCCTGAGTGGGGTGAGGAATCCCATGAGCTAGGCGTGTGGTTCCTCTTTGATATGGAGATGGAATGTTGTTTGACCATGTGTGGGGAAGCCCATGAGTTGTGTGTGTCATTCTCTCTGAGAAGGCGATGAAACAATGTATTGGTCTCCTCTGTGTAGAGAGTTGAGATGATGTGATACTCCAGATGATTCTCATGTGAGACGCAATGAGAAATAGATCCATTGAGTTGGACGTGTCTATGGTTGAGCACTAGTGAGTGTGATTCTCCTATGAGACATAGTGATATAGAGATGTGGACATCCCTATGGCTAAGCACAGATGGAAGTGCCCCTAGTGGCTAAGCACTAGTGGGTGTATGAGATCTCCTGTTATATTTTCCAAGAGTCAGACTTGCATGTAACCCTATTTGTGATGTAAAGGGTACAGGTCGGCCCCACCATAAAGTGAAAGATAATTAATGTAAAAGATACTTAATATGGTAATTATTAATTATATTATGATTTATTGAGGTTAGGCTTGTTGTGCCAATAGAAACTATTGTTGATAGGCCCAGTCTAATATAAATAAAGGTAAATTCCTCATTGAGGAATATAACACAAGTGTGAGTTTGGAAATTTCAGCGAGTACTTGTTCTTGAGAAAAGTGTGCACCTCTCTTGGGCGCTAATCTTCTAGGGTTTTGTGAGCAACCTTTTGTGTGCTAGGTTTATGGCATGGGAGGTGTTATCCTCAATTTCTAGGGATAAGTAGGAGATCATGTCTCGAGGCCCACAGGTCCTAGACATGGAGTATCAAGAGAAGAATTGACTCGAGCATAGCCCTAGAGGGCCCATCTTTTGCTTCTCTCATCAGATTCGTCTTGTCAGCAACAACAGCATCCATCACCTTCGACTTGGTCTTGTATCAGAGGAGGTTCTTGCTCCATGAGGTAATTGGTCCATGTATCATGGTATGTGTCACCTTTGATCATTAAAACCTTTAAATATATGCATATGATTCCTTTTATCTCTGACAAATGCTTGGATATTACATTAGCCCACTTGACCATGCTTGGGGAGATTGACAGGGTGCTCTAGCAAGCCTATACCCATAGGTCTTGGTTTACCACTGGGGGGATTTCGGAAGAGCCATTGTTCGCTCCCATCATACCACCACTCTTTCATCTTATCTCCTACTCATTTATCCCATTCCCCTTGTCCAGGCATTGGATTGACATGTTTGTAGGATTGCACCTTATCTCATGGGAAGAAGGGGCTAAAGGCCCAGAAGGTAAAAGATAAAATCCTAGAAATAAAATCTCGAGATGCTTCACCCAGGGATCCCCGACAAGGCAATAAAAAGCCTCTCGGCAAGAAACAGGAGGGACCCATAAAATAACAAACAAGACCTAGTCAAGAGGATAAGGGGTATCATCACGAGCCAGCCTATTAGGTTCATGGGTACCTAACAGTATGACATTACCACCATCTGGTTACCACACCAGGGCAGTGACCTTTGGNTCATGAGCCAACCTTCTTATCTCTGTGAAAGTACTTGTGGGTAACACTGTTAGCTCTGGTCACCATGCCAAGGCAGTGTCCTCTGGTTAGCCCTTGAATAAAAAGAAGAAGAAAAAGGAAAAAAAGGAAAAGAATAAAGGCAAGAATGGGCTTGGAAAAATTTCATCCATGACAGGTACAGCTCGCCTTCTGCAAAGGCACCCACAGATAACATTATGCATCCTTAGCTCTCACTCTACCCACATGTCTGGACATCCCCTAGCCACATCACCTCACTTACATGGCTTGGGTGAAACCTTCCTAAAGACTTCCCTTTTCTTGTGGATACTAGCCCAATAGGACTTCTTGTCTTTTTCTTCAATCTTGTATTGTAGGTTTTTGTAATGTCTTTGAGCTATTGACCGATGTATCAGGGTTTTTATGCATATCTTTAATAATATTAATGATGAGATGTGACCGACATTGATATGATCCCTGTGACTAATGAGCCCATGGAGGGAGTAGATTTTGATGTCCAGGACCATGCCCGACAGACAAGTACCATTCATACCGGTACACATGGGGAGATGATCAGTTCGGACCTCCATGGGGCTGAAGAGCCCATCAGATGGATGTTGAGACCCCATCAGGGGGCAGAGACAGGACAGTGTTTGATCAGGGTTTTTCACTAGAGAAGAAGAGAATATTCCATCAGGGGCACTTTGGCTGAGCCGGGCCTAGGGGGATTGACCCACTTGCAGTGGAACGTTAGCTCCGGATGACCCAGAACGTCACCAGGAGGCTTGTGACATCATCATGAGCATATGGCAGATGGACAGGGTTGTTGGCACCTGTGACAGTTTGGAAGAGCCCAAGGAGGGCTAACGTTTGGCTTATGGATGTTGCACTAGCCCTAAAAGGGCCTAACGTCTCCCTCAAGAGGGCTTGACGTCTCACTTTTTCTCATTTAGGGTTTTAAAAAGAAAATTTAATGTAAAAACATTATTACTTTAATATTCTGGCCTTGTCGGCCTTTTTATGACCTAGAAATTAATTCAGGTCATTGATACAGTATATATCGAGGAGTTTTAGCCTCATTTTATCATAAGACATCACTCACTCATTAGTGAGGTCTGATTTTTGTGCCCTATTGGGGTTATTGGCTGAACTAAGGAAGGCACACTTGTTGAAGGAGGAGATTTTTGGCATTCTATGGTGTTTTTCTTGAAGGAAGGTTTACAACTAGGGTTTGCATGATTATTTTCTTGATGATTTGTAAGTATTTTTCTGCAAAACTTCTTGATTGAATAGTTGTAGTTTAATTTCTTGCATCTATTTATAAATATTGTTGAATCAAAACCCTAGGGGACAAACACACAAGTAGGTTGTTGTCTCATGTCCCCTGATAGAATAACCTTTTAGCCATTGAATAAGAAGAAGAGAGCCTAGCCATCGCTACACTCCTTCTTTCTTCTTCCCTTAAGCTAGTCGTACCTTTGAAATTCAAGAGGAAGAGGACTTCCCAGGCCTAGGTTATCTACAGCTAGGGCCATTTTCTTTTAGGGTTTGATGAAATAACCTTGCCCTAGTAACACTCTCCCTCTTTAAACTCTCTTGCCTTGACTTTGCTTTTCATTGAGCTAGTTGACTGCCGGGAAGGAGGAGAGAGCACGAGTCCTTGCTTTAGCAACACCGGAGTGAGCCTCTTTCCCCTAGGGTTCCATCTTTGAGGCCCTGCTTTAGTAGCACCTTGAAACCTTTCCCTCTAGTCCTTTGGAATCTCGTCCCCTTCAACTTGTGCGTCCTTCATTTTCTGACTCCATTTAACCCTAAGGCACTAATCTTAGACCTCCAACATTGAAGTGAAAGTGATCAAACAAATCTCAAACTCTTTTCTAAATTGAAACCCTAACTAACTGTTAACCCTAAAGTTGTTGACGTCATGCTTGAATATCTCATATTTATGCAGCAACGTCTTGTTTAAGGAGAAATTGAATGGTGATTTTGATTTGTTACATTGAATACTGTGTCATTTCGGTATCTATTGAGGAAGTGATATTATTTGCATTGCTAATATTGATAAACATTGACTTCGTCAATATTTATAGCCATAATTTCTTATTTAAATATCATATAGTCTTACGAAGTACTAACCCATTGAATTATAGCTTGCATATATTGGTTTGTTGGTTCTTTGTTCCGGGCATGTGTTCTTCTTTGGGGATTCACTTCATTATTGGTTGTTTAGCCGGGACTATCTGTTTTGGTGGTGACCTGTGAAGGGGGAACTTTACCTTTGTCCTTTCAAACTTTTGCCTCTTCAAAACTCCAGGTTACTGGGGACGTCTCCCCTGGGCCCAACCTCCCTAAAGAGAAAGAACCTCCCCATTGTGGTGACATTGGGTGGGATAGGTTCCTGTTACGCCAGTTTGACCTCCATCTTATAGCCATTTGACCTAGCTACAAACTGTGCGATAATAGGAGGTATTTATCTTAAAGAATATATTAAAGGATTGGTTGTGTTTTCTTCCCTTGTTGAGAAGGGTTTCCCAGGATACTTCTTGTGTACTTGTGCATGGTGTTTTCTTCTTGTGATCTTAGTTGCTACAACAAATTGTTAATGGTGAAGTTGCAAATGTCTATGGTTTAAGTAAAATTCTAAAATTGGAATGAAATTCATGCTTGAGCCTAGATTATTGAAAAATCAACATGGTTTCAGAGCATAGGTCTTTAAGAACCCATTGCACAAGCAATTACCAGTCATCCTCTCACTTCTATAAAACTGTATGACCCTCCTAGAGTTTCCAAAAAAATTGTACAACCTTCCTTTCAAAGGAGTTTCAACACTTGATACTTGGATACTGGGGCTAAAAAGTGCATATGAGTGTACGACCTCCTTCAATGCACCTCCAGCAAACTTTAGATTGCATTTTCGATCATTTTTATTTTTTTTACCTTAGGGTTTCGCAATTTTCTGCAAAAATTTCAGAATTAGGGTTTTTGCATCTCATTGAAGGAGCTCTTAAGCTCACCATTGTTCTCCTATCCTTCAAGGATTATTGTTGGTAGTCATAATCCCAAATATCCTAAAAGCGCTAGCCTAGCCTAGCTAATAGGTTTTCTAGCCCAGTTGACAACGGTTTGTGAAGAATCTATAAATATGATGAACATAATCACGATGTAAAACAAGCTTGGTGGATCAAGAAAACTCAGTTCCTAGAAGCTAAGAATTCAAGGAGATGAAGACATCAACATATCAGCACCCTCAGGTATGCACTTGTATATATTATTTGTATCATTGTCATGAGGGTACTTGTAGGAGGAAGGAACCTTTTTTGAAGTCATGAATCCAGAGGGATCTCGGTGCATTCAGAGGAACAACACACTGGAAGTGAAGACTCCAAGTTTGATTGTTTTAATTATCATGCCTCAAACCTACATTTCTAAAGTTTGCTACATTACAAGTAGGTGTTGTAGCCATGAAAAAAATCCTTAAATTGTTTTGATTCTAGAGATGTACTCATTATTCTCCTTTAGGAGCTATTTTTGTTTTGTTTCTTTTCATTTGATTTCTTGTTCCGGGCAAGTTAACAACAAAGGAACATGGTTATACTTTAGACTTTAGAGGGATTCAAAACTATTTGAGAAGGAGGAAGAATAGAACCATCATTGAGGCAACCAATGCAATAATGCATTATCAAAATGTTTCTATGATTATGTGGGCAGAAGCATGCATGACAAAATATATGTTCAGAATAGGAGTCCTCACCAAATTTTGAAGAACACAATTTCTGAAGAAGCCTTCATTGGAGTGAAGCCTGAGATTGAACACTTCAAGATATTTGGGTGCCCAATGTATTTTTCATGTACCTAAAGAGAAGAAGTCCAAGCTAGACCATTCAAGGAGAAAGGATACATTTATGGGATAATAATGAATCTTCGAAGACATATCAGATCTACATCCCTGGTCAGAGACAAATTGAGACAAGAAAAGATGTTTCCATTGAAGAAGAGATAGCCTTTCAAAGATCCAGATAATCTCAGATGGAGATTGACAGTGAGACAATACCTTCTCCCCCTTCAACAGTTCAAAGGGAGACATACATTATTCCAACTGATCCAGTTTCTCCAGTTGATATGCCCAGATATATTGTAGTAGGGCATAAAAGGCATGTCTACACTCGACAAACTCTGTAGGAGGCAGAGGAACATACAAGCACCTCAAGGCACATCCCGAGAGAGCAGAGAGATTTTTGAGCTACCCTTCAGCCATGAGCCACATCATTGATTCTGAGCCTTCTTGTCATGGATAAGCGACATGTGAATAGGTATGGCAAGATGCCATGACAGAATAATACCAATATATCTTAAAGAATGATGTATGAGATATTGTTCTGAGACTAGAAGGGAAGTCTGTGGTGACTTCCAAGTGGATCTATAAGATGAAGCATGTCGCTGATGGAAGTGTCGAGAAATACAAAACGAGATTTGTAGCCAGAGGATTCCCACAAACAGAGGGAGTTTTCTATAATGAGACACTTGATCCAGTAATCCCGATACACTTCCATCTGTATTACCATCCATGAGTTGGAAACTACATCAGATGGATGGATTCTTGATGAGTTTGGATTTCAGAAAGAGTGTTATTAATCCAAACCTATATTATTACATTGTTGGTGATGAGAGCGTGATTTTGATGACTTATTCAAGTAGTTGTGTTGTTGGATACAAGAAAGATTTGACTTTTGATTTCGAGATGAAGGATCTGGGTATGATGCACTACTTCTTGAGAAAAGAAGTATGGCAGAGGAATGATGAGATTTTTCCTAAGTCAAGGAAAATATGCAGTGGGGATATTAAAGAAGTTCAATATGACTGAATGCAAATCCATGCCTACACTGATGGTGATGGATTTGAAGAAAAAGAATGATGATGATTTAGATGAGATTGATCCACAGCTGATTGGACCATTGATGTATCTGGTTAACACCAGACCTGATATATGTTATGCAATAAATATTCTTAGCGAGTTCATGAGTCAACCGAGACAGACTCACTGGATAACAGCAAGACACGTATTGAGATACCTACGAATTACAATTGGATATGGCTTGAGATATGCCTCCAGTGTAGACTTGAGTTTGCAGGGATATATCAATTAGGCAGGGAGTGTAGTGGAGTGGAAGAGCGCCTCTGGTTGTTTCTTTACTTTAGGGTCTGCCACAGTTTCCTGGTGTAGTAGGAAACAGATCTCTGTGGCATTAAGTACCATAGAGGCAGAGTACATAGCATTGATTGTGGCAGTCCACAAAGCAGTCTGGCTTCACAAAATTCTGACACATTTATTCGATCATGAGATGGATCCTACTACTAATCATTTTTATAACCAGAGTTGTGTGAAGCTCTTTGAGAACCCTATGTTTCATGATAGATCAAAACACATTGAGATAAAATATCACTATATCAGAGACATGGTGCAGAGGAAAACAGTACACGTGCAAAACATTCCTACCCATGAGAAGATTGCAGACATCTTCACCAAACTGCTTGCCAAGATGAAGTTTGAGTACTTCCATGAGAGACTTGGCCTGGTGGAGAATTCCTCCCCAGCTGAGAGGGAGTGTTGATGATTGCAACTGTGTGAGACATCCTCAAGGACATAGACTAAGTGAGTCGACCTGAGAGAGAGCCCATGAGTTGGGTGTGCCCATGAGATGGGTGTGTGGTTC
>SNQJ01S0062660.1:21068-38079 GCA_010110895.2 Picea sitchensis
GATTGTTGCAAATAGGTTGTCTACCAATGAAAGTCCTTCATCGTCTTCGTAGTTATTATGATCAGAGCCATACATTGTACTCACTTTCCAAGGAGATTATGGTTGACATTGAGAGGAAGAATAAATTGAACGCACAAGTATTTCCATCTAATCGGTACTGTGCAGAACTGGTTATTATAATTTAAAGTGAAATGAAAATATAAAAGAAAATATATATTTAAAATTTTATTTTGATTGTAGAATTAATTTGATTAGAAAATAGGGATGGAATCTGACAGACAAATTGTCTCATGTAAATTGAAGGCACAAATAAATTGATTAGAAAATTTTGGCATGATCGAAATATAATGAACCGTTCCATTCAATTTGTATCATGCATAGTAGTGAAATGAAGATATAAAGGAAAATATATATTTGGAATTCCATTTAGTTATAAGTAAATTGATTATGAATCAGAATAAAATTTGAGAGGCAAATTGTATTGTAAATTGAAGTCGTAAATAAATTGTTTGGGAAGTTTTGGTATGGCCCACATAAAAAGAATTTTTCATTCAATTGGCATCATGTAAAGAGGTTATAATTAAAAATGAAATGAAGATATATATTTTTGGAATTCCATTTGGTTATCTAATTTGTTTAAGTAAATTGATTAGGGATGGAAACAATTAGATTAAATAATTTGTATTCATGATTATGATTGACATTGAAAAGAAAAATAAATTTAAGGCACAAGTATTGTCATTTAATTCAATTTTATTTTGATTGTAGAACTAAATTGATTGAAAAATAGAAATGGAATTCGAGGGACAAATTTTCTCATGTAAATTAAACCCAAAACAAAAATAAATTGATTAGAAAATTTTGACATGATCCATATAAAAAAGCTTTCTATTCAATTGGCATCATGCGCAAGAGGTCCTAGTTAGTTAATAAAATGAAGATATAAAGGAAAATATATATTTGAAATTCCATTTGGGTATGGGCAAATTGTCTGATGGAAATTGAACTCACAAATAAATTGATTAGGAAGTTTTGGCATAACCCAGGTAAAAATAACTTTCCATTCAATTGGCATCATGCAAAGAGGTTATAATTAAAAGTGACATTATAATTAAAAATGAAATGAAAATATAAAAGAAACTACATTTTTAATTTCATACTTAAAAGAGATAAAAATATAAAGGAAAATACATTTTTGGAAGTCCATTTGGTTATCTAAGTTGTATAAGTAAATTGATTATCCAACAGCCACAGGGATGAAAACAGTTAGAAAAAGCACTCCATTTTTCAAAACCGTCAAAATTGACAGTAATTTAGATTTGAAATTTCTAAAGCTTTGGTCTATATGTGAATTTAATTAGCAGAAAACTTTGGTCTATATGTGATTTTAATTATTACAAACAAATTACTACCCTGACTCCCAATATCCCTGGATAATATCATACTGTAAAATATATCACTTGGAAATTGAAATTCTAAACAAAACATGTCGTCACTGTGGGACCCGTAGTTGAACAGAATTTCAATATGATGTGGAGTTTGGCATTAAATGAATCCATTAAAAAGACTCGTTGTAACAACGGCTGTATGAATGTATTGAGGTGAATTGACTTTGTGTACAGAAGCATTAGAATTGACCAAGCATTCTGGATTTTTACTGTTGTAACAACGGCTGTACGAATGTATTGAGTTGAATTGACTTTGTGTATTGAGTAGAATTGACCATTCTGCATTTTTACTGTTCAAACGCACGTTTACTGTTCAAACGCGGAATGGAGAACATACGTGGAATAGAGAACATTTGCAACCATTCAGAGTTCTACTTAAACCATCCCATCCGCTGTGTGAGATTTCAGTATTTAAGAAGACGGTATTCTAGTTGATCATCCATTGGAATTGTTATAAAGTTGGCAGGAAGGACGAATTGATCATCCATTGGAATTGTTAGTAAGGAAGTGATTATCAATTGTGTGAGAAGGATATGGCAGCGGGCAGTGGTGGTGGTGAGCGTTCTTTAGAGCAAACTCCAACTTGGGCAGTCGCAGTTATTTGTTAGGCTTTTGTAATCACCTCCTTACTTATTGAACAGGCTATTCTTCATGTTGGAACTGTAAGGTTTTGCCAGCATATTCTTCACTTTAATATCTTCTATTTTGCACCGAATTTTGGCTTAATTGTATTTCGTATTCAGCACCTTAGCGCACTGTGTTAGATACACGCTCTATGCCCTAATCCCTAATCAAGATTTGCTCACAAGAATTTATTCCCTCACCAGTAGGTCAATAATCAGCGACCAGTATTTTCATTATGATCATAGGTGTAGATTCCGTAACTCATTAGAAGAAATGTAGAATGATAGTTTTTGTTAATTTTGCATCTTGTTAGTTGGATGAAAGTCATTTGAGTGGAAGCGTATTTACTTATTGTGTTTAAGTTATTAATATCAAGTATTTTGTGATATGTATTCAACAAATTTTTGTCATATTTCTGATCATTATGTCTAAATTATTAATATCTAAGTATTTTGTGTGTTCCATAATTTTTTTTTCATATTTTTGAGTTTGCCTATTTTACCTAAGTTATTAATATCAAATATTTTATGTGTTTAACAAATTTCTATCATATTATATTTTTGAGTTTGCTTATTTTACCTAAATTATTAATATCAAATATTTTATGTTTTTGAGTTTGCGTATTTTACCTAAGTTATTAATATCAAATATTTTGTGTGTTTAACAAATTTCTATCCTATTATATTTCTGAATTTATGTACTAACCATAATACTATGTTATTCTGCATTCATAAAGCATTTCATTAAATATATTTATTCACAGCTTGCGCAGTTCGTTGAGTTGGTCCATAGAGATTGACCTGTCTGTCTTTCAGCTGTTGAGAACCTAGCCATCTATTGTTTTTAAAATGGGAAAAAAGACAGGATAAAAGGAATGCATTTCTTTGTTCATAAGAATTTTAGTTTTGAAGTCAATCTCTACCTCTATTTGTAATAACAAAGTATCTTTCTGTGACTATATTCTCAGTGGCTTCCTAGGCGACATAAGAAGGTAGGTTTGTTGTACTGGTTTATTTAGATAGGTTTGTTGTACTGGTTTATTTAGATAGGTTTGTTTGATGTTAATTTTAACTGGTTTTTTGGGTTGAAAGATTCATTTTGAGATTAATTTTGAATTTATTGAGTACTTAGATTAGATGCAGAAAAGATCTCAGTGTGCTTTTTATGGGTATTTATGCTTGAATATTAATACCGTGCATTGATAAAAATAGTTAAACATTATACTCACCAGGCAAAATTACTTCAGGTTGTTCTTCGTCCAATACTTAATATGATTATTATTATTATGTAATCAAATGAAATATTGTTATTGCTCTTCGTCCAATACTTTATATGATTATTATGTAACCAAATGAAATATTGTTATTATTATTTTAAATATATTATATTGGGTTTAGATATGTTTGGATTAATGAAATGGAATCGATGTGACAATCTCTAATAAATATCACTTCTCTCTAAAATTAACACGTAATTACTTAATTATATTGTAAATAGTTCTAACAATTTTCTAAATTGAATCTCAAAGAAAAAATTTTGAGTTTCAAAAGTAGAGTTTCATATTGAGACATAATTATCTTTTAGCATCTCTCATCACATCGGCCGACATAATACATCTGACATTGGCATTTCTGGCTTGCAGAACTGCTGCTTATGGGCTTCATTTCGTTTCTACTGACAGTTGGACAGAAACCCATTTCTAAGATTTGTATACCGAAAGGAATAGCTTGTAGTATGCTTCCTTGTCCGAAGGATGAATCAGTACCTTATGGTGACGATCATTGTTCCAACAGGTAAACACCAAACTATATCCTAGTCATATTGTTCATAGTGTATTCATTTTTTTCGATGCAATTGGGGATTACTGGATCGTGTTAGTCCATTTGATATAAATTGAAGATATTTATGATAGTTGGGTTTCAATTGATAATTTTTCTTTCCCTCCTTATTCAAGGATAAGTATCCTCTTGTCTCCCTAACCGGCATGAACCAGCTCCACTACTTCATATTTACGTATTCGGTAATCTCATTATTGCTGAAATTCGGTCATCTCAAGTGGTTTCTGAATTCGGTAATCTCATTATTGCTGAAATTACCGAATTCAGAAACCACTTGAGATTAATCCGTTCCGTTTCATGTGGTTTCTGAATTCGGTAATCTCATTATTGCTGAAATTGCATATTTTTGTGGTTTAAATGGTTATCCGAATTGATTCAGAAATCCGATTTTACTTTGAAATTGCAATTTGTAATGTACTGAATTGCAATTTGTAATGTAAGTATAGAGAATCATGCTCTCAAAACTGATGGATGTACTATGCAGATGGGTTCTCACATGAAGAACACTATATTTGAAGAACGGATAGCTAGTGGCTTGAGAAGATGGCATCAAAGAGCTACGAAAAATAGGAAAAACAGAAATTCAGAGTCCGGATTTTCAAGCAGAGGGGGAACTCGAAGTGTGGAAACAACTCCAAGCCATGGTTCATCTCCATTGCACTTAATGCGCAGGTACAATACTATGGGTGACTTTGAAACTCCAGACATCTCACCAAGATATTATCACTCAGAATACAATACTATGGGTGATATTGAAACTCCAGACATCTCTCCAAGATATTACCACTCAGAATATGGAGCAACCGAATCCCCGTCGTACTCAAAAGCTACAGAAGAACAACGCATTTCAAAGCAAATAGAGACATCAAATCTGGAAATTGTTGCATCTTCTGCATATCCTCCGAAGGTTATCAAAGATGCTACAGAACAACACAGTACTTCAAAAGATGTAAACATAAATAGTAGAGATTTTTCCTTTGACAAGTTTTAATTGTGCGTTCCAAATCAAACCACAGATCACGTACTGATTAATAGTGTGAAAATATTATTTTCCTTTCAATATTTTCCTAATTTTCCTTCCATATGAAGAAGAAATTTTATTAACAATTCATTGAGCAATTTCTTTTAAAAGCAAATTGCTTAAATTTGTATAATATGCTTGGTGTTTGTATTTCTAATGGGAAACATTTTCTATTTACATATTATTCATTTCAAAGATGGGTCATTTTTTATCACATATTTGGAAAATACCCTAAAGATATATAATCCAAAACAATTACACTCCAAAATCCCAGCAATCTTATTGTAAAAAATATCCAAAGTACTACATGAATAAGTCAAGTGATTTGATGCAGATCACCTGGACAAATTGCCATGGGCAAATACAATGAATATATCCGAAGTACAAGTCAAGTGATTTGATGAAACCACCTCGACAACTTGCCATGGGCAAATACAAACAATATATCAGAAGTAGAGTTTAAAATTGACTTGCGAATCAACTTTTTTTATCTTTATATTTTATATTTATGTTTATTTGTCATTTAAATATTATGTATTATATATGTTTTTATTAATTTTTGTTGTGAATATAAGAAAAACTTTCGTTGTGAATGGGGAGATGTCCAAAAAAAACACATCCAAACTAAAAGAAGCTTCAAAAGTAAATAAAAGAAAGCATTGTAGACAGTCATGCTTAACAGTGCAGCCACCATAAAATATGCAACCGGAAATAACAAAAAAACACATCACACATATAACTAGGAGATTTACTTGGTTCTCCCAACTTCGCCCAACTTCGGGCTATCGGTTTATCTTATTGTTCATAATATGAAGAGTTACAATAAGCTCACACTCTCATCTCTCACTGTCTCAACCTCTACATGCATACATGATTTATAGTAATTTTCACAAGAAACTGATTATTGAATGCACTCATATCCAAATTCTAGCTTAGTCTTTTTAGTTACAACCAATGCTCAATAATAGGATCTAAAATCCAATTGTGGAGGAATTAGTTGTCACCAGATTCCAACAATCTCCACCTTAACAACAATTAACCTAATACCTTGCTTATTCTTTTGTTCATCACCTTTTATGCAAGTCAAGAGAAGCCAAACACCATCGTAGCTTCTCTAAAAGTACTGGTTTTTTGGACATGTCTCTCTCTTTTGTATAAACCTTTTCAAGAGAAAGTCCACCTTAATCGATGACATGTCTTACAAAATGGTACTTAATAGGAATATGCTTAGTTTTATTGTGGTAGACTGGATTTTTGGCCAAGTGAATAGAACTTTGATTATCACAAAGTAGATTTACTTTGTCTTGCATCCTTCCAAAGTCACCAAACAAACCTTTTAACCAAACCCCCTCTTTGCAAGCATGTGAAGCAACAATGTGTTCTGCTTCTATAGTGGATAAAGCAACATTTCTCTCTAGCTTTGACATCCAACTAATAGCTCCACCTGCAAGAGTAAAGACATATTCTTAAGTTGACCTCATTTTGTCCAAATCACCTCCAAAATCAGAATCAACATATCCACAGCCTAACACCGTTATAGGTGATACAATAATCACTTGTGCCCCTTAGATACAAAAGCACCCATTTCGCGGTTGCCCAATGCTCTTTACTTGGATTTTTCATATATCTACCTGCATGTGAAATATATATTCTTGTACTAACCATCGCATACATTAAACTTTCTATTGCATTAGCATACAGTATTAGAGAAATACATTTCTTTTCTTTTGTTGTACCACGACATAAACTTCAAGAAAACTTAAAATGGGAAGAAAAAGGTACATAAACTCGTTTCACACTATTCATACCCAACCTCAAAAGTATTTTCTCGACATACTTATGTTGTGACAACCAAATCTTACCATTCCTTTTGTTTCTCAATATCTCCATGCCCAAAATCTACTTTGATGCTCCTAGATCTTTCATATCAGGCATCCTAGCCATTTGAGCCTTTAACTTGTTGATCTCAGTTATAATTTTTCTTGCTAAAAATACATCTTCAACATACAATACAAATATAAAGAATATTCCGTTATTCAATTTCTTAAAGTAAACACAATGATCATACTCAATCCTTATATAATTCTTGGTCATCATGAAAGAGTCAAATTTCTTGTATCATTGTCTAGGCGATTGCCTCAGACCATACAATGATTTCTTGAGCCTACAAACAAATTTCTTGTTGCAATTCTGAACGAACCCTTCAGGTTGTTCCATGTATATCTCCTCATCCAAATCTCCATGTAATAAAATAGTATCAACATCTACCTGCTCCAAATCCAAATCAAGTAATGAAACCAATGCTAACACGCTTCGAATTGAAACAATACTAACAACTCGTGAAAAAATCTCATGAAAGTCAATACCTTCTTTCTTAGAATATCCTTTTGCAACGAGCCTTTCTTTGTACCTTTCTACCTTATCATCAACACCCTTCTTCAGCTTGTAGACCCACTTGCAACCAAAAGTTTTCCTGTCTCTTGGAAGTTCTACTAGATCCCATGTAGCATTCTTTGCTAAGGCATTTGTTTCATCCTTCATTTCCTGTTTCCATTTTTCACTGTTAGAAGCCTCCACAACTTCCTGATAGCATGAATATTCATCACCATTACTACTTAAAGAAAATGATGAAACAAAATCATCATACCTTCTTGGAGGAAGTCTGACCTGTGTCGACCTGCTTAGGGAAATTTGTGGCTCATCCACAATATGTTGATTGTCATCATCATCCATATTTTCCTCTGCAAGAGCCTATTCATGAACCTCTTCAGAAACTTGTTCATGCTCACTTTCATCTTGAACGAGTTTCAAACTGAAACTATTGATATTTCAGTAGTTCTACCTGTTTAGTTTGAACATCTACATCTGATTTGATGATAGATGATTAATCAAATATTACATCTTTGTTAATGGTGATCTTGTGGGCAGTAGAATCGCACAAACTGTACTCCTTAATACCATCATCATATCCAACAAAGATAACCCCTTTTTTATTTTGGATTTAATTTAGAACGCTGATTTTTCGGAATTAGAGCATAGGCTTCACAACAAAAAACTTTAAGATTAGAATAATTACAAGGGTGACCTTTCCATACTTCTTCAGAAATCTTACATTCTATTGATGTTGATGGTGATCTATTCACCAAATAACAAGTTGTAGTTAATTCTTATGCCCATAGTTTCTGTTGAAAGTTGGTGTTACTAAGAATACTCGTTGCTCTCTCTAGAAGAGTCATGTTCATGTGTTCAACAACTCCATTTTACTAAGGAGTATAGACAATGGTTTTATGCCTATAAATCCCGAAATCATTGCAATAGTCCTCAAATTCCATTGACTTAAATTCACCACCATTATCAGTTCTTAAACATTTAATGGACCTACCATTTCTCTTTTCCACTAAAGCTCTAAACTACTTGAAAACAATAAACACATCAGTCTTTCTTTTCAACATATAGATGAACGTCTTCCTAGAGAAATCATATATAAAAGTAACGAAATATGATGATCCTCCATATGAAACTGTAGGGGATGGTCCCCAAAAATTAGAATGGATATAGGGTGAAATCAAGAAGATGGGTAACACTTTTTCTTGTTTTATGAGAAAAAAAACTGTATTTTCACAAGTTCTTCAACTTCCCACATACAAAAGTATTTTATTTATTTAGAATTTCACTTTAGAGTAAAACCAAAACTTGTGAATAATTTTGTTAGCTTTCCAAGAAATATTTTTCAAATTTGCTTATCAAGATTTGATATGTCAATTTGAGAATTGTTTAAGAGTATGTTCCTTAAACATGAAAGGAATGATAATGAATTATGTTTTCCCACAACAATGTATCTATTATTAAACTTATGTTTTTAAGAAACAAAATATACTGCAACAATCTACAAAGACTCTATTTTATTATGATTATAATTTTGAATCTAACGGATGAATATTATAATTTCTAGAATTTTTTGAAGTTGATCAAGCTGAAAACGTTGCAGATTTTAAACACATGTTTTTATACACCTTGTATTTGTCTTAATTTTTACTTAAAAGTAAAATCTAAATATGCCCTTTTGAAAAGAACGGTTTAAGGATTATGAATATAATTGTTTCTAAATTTTTCACTGTATATTTTTAGAGATATCGATATTTCATTTAACCTAATCATAATATCTGCTAAAAATATTATTGAGTGATTTAAAAAAAAAAAAAAAATTAAATAAAAATAATAAAAATGAAAACAAATTATAGGAATTGAAAGTAGATTCAATTTTGAAAAGGTTAGTGTCATTTTCAAAACCAAATTCTCAGTAATTGCAGGAGTTTGCAACCTCTGAAGTTCAGGTAAGTTTGGGGAAATTGTTTGGTTTTTGTTTTCAGTCCCAATTTCATGTTTTAGGCCGAAACAATATTATTTCAGCCAAAAGACTAAAATCTAACAGAAACCATCAAAACTGAACTATTTCTAAGGTTTTTAGTCGAAAAAACCTTTCTTCGGGAGAAAGAATGTTGAGGAAATTATGTTCGTCAGAAAAAATGAAAGGACACATCGTATTGTTTCATTTCGCACCAAATCATATAAATACACTTTCGTTCAAACACATTTAACACAATTCATTGCATGTACATACATATATGAGCTCAGGTATAGGGATTTCAAAGCATTTCTATTACTTATTTCAACTATGTTCTTTTCTTTCTTTATTTATTCCCTATGTTCCTGTAACGAGCCTCTAGTTTCGTCATGACAACAAGCCTCACATAACAAGTGAGATTTTTTTTTTTTTGTGTGTGTGTGTAGGAAGGTAAAATGACATTATACTCCACAACACAACACGACGACGAATACCATGCCTGCAACTCTCATAACCACAACATAATGACCTAAAAAATTCATCAAGTATCTCGAAGCAATGTACGATACTCAACCGATGAAAAATAAGAATGACTACCTTCCCGTCCAACCCTGCAATGGTTAGGNTTTTTTTTTTTTTTGTGTGTGTGTAGGAAGGTAAAATGACATTATACTCCACAACACAACACGACGACGAATACCACACCTGCAACTCTCATAACCACAACATAATGACCTAAAAAATTCATCAAGTATCTCGAAGCAATGTACGATACTCAACCGATGAAAAATAAGAATGACTACCTTCCCGTCCAACCCTGCAATGGTTAGGACCTCCAGGACACATAAGAAACGCTCAAGCCCAGGTTTCCATTGATTTTGACCATTTAAGGTCTCAAGGCTCGCGGCTATTCTGAGGAACAAGGAGGTGTCTACATCCCGCCCAGCACAAGCAGACCAAGCCCCCTAAGCTAAGGACAATCATTAAATATAATAAACAACCCATCCATTAATCAAGGCTAAATGGTCAACATCTACGATCTTTTTTAACATTGGTTACCATTCAATAGGGGCACCTCTAATATACCATTAGTCATTAATGAACCCTCTAAATTAACGTTAATTACAATCAATTTAGCACGTCTAAGTGACTGATGTTGGATCTATAGATGATAAATACAATGCATCCTCAATTATAGATCAAATTAGCAAATCTAGAATTTGCAATTTAGTCATTACTCACCAATCAAACTTTAGTCATTATTACATTCCATTTGGGAAATTCTAAATAATCCAAATCTCAATCTACTAACCATTAATATTAAATAAAACATTGACTAAAATAATGTAGATCGCCACTATTAAACACTGATGCCCAATTACTCTCAGCATGTCATCTAATTCTAAATTAATCCAATTTAAAAAGTGCCTCCTTGTCAACCCAAATACATAAACGGATCTAGCTCATCAAGATTTTCCATCCAACCCTTAATTACTAACCAAACAACTTTTGTTAATCCCAACACATGAAATGACAGAATTTAATATTTTAAATAAAAGAATCCCCAAAGCACTTTTATTTAAAACCAAACTAGAGAAAATTCGTAGTGAGGTCTTGACACTAAGGGATGGAAGTATTGTAGACCCTTTTATTTCATGTTTTCTAATTAAGCAAACCAAACCCAAATATAATTAGGGGTTACATGGTCAAGTGGAGTTCAAGGTCAAAAATTAACTCACGCTCTACTCCTCCGAGGTAAAATGACAAGTCTGGAGATATCACGAATAGGATATCAAATAAAATGCTCTCGTCAAGGCACAGTGTGGTCACTAAATTCGTTTAGCCAACAATATTGTTGTTTAGTTGGAGGTTATTATATGCTTCGCTCTCGGTTGACTATTTGTTGGGTTTAACGTTGAACATAAAGGTGTTGAGTAATTAAGTTATGTGTTGTCATTAAAAATCAGAAAGGAAGAATTATTATAAGGTATCACTCTCCTGCAATGTAAGATAAGGAAATTAATGTGAACCTGTAAATAGCTCGAATAAATATCGCAGTTAAAGTTGATTAATAATTTACTGGTGAAGAAGATACTACAGTCTTTTAAAGGTAAGGCCTAACTATAAAGTGATAAGAATGCACAGGGTGCACGTGGTCCAAGGGCTATCAGTTAGCTATCGATTCCCAGTCAACCCTTAAGATCATGCTGCCGGTAGTCATGGAATTGCTATCCAGTAATCAATGTCGTTCAGAAGTAAATAGTAACTGTCTAAGGTGTCCGAAAATGTTAGACCATCAAGAAAATTGTCCAATCAATTGCCAACAAGCATTGTCACTACCAAAATATTTTACAATTATTCCCCAAAAACAGAATTCCAGACTAGAGTGATGTGTAAGGGTAAAACACTGATTGGTTATGGCATTCCATCACCCTTATCGCTATACCCTACATTCTTCATGTATAGCTATGTCCACAGCCTATACATGATTATATATACATCAATCATCCTCAATATCAAAAGGGCATTTAGCATTGATCCAACAAAACATTTAAATTATAAAATTTCAAAGATAAAACATAATCATTAATTGGTTTATTTAATATGTATCGCAGGACTCATCAAGAGAGTGGGCATAGTTTAACATCAAGGCAGGGAGGTAATTCACTGCAAACGCAGTCCCAAAAAGTGTAGAAACATGCTCTGTAAATGAGGAGGAATCACCCAAGAAAGGGAAGCTTCTTAGTGGAAAAGGTGTGCGACTTCGCCTTCAGGCCTATTAATTTGCAGAGGGAAAAAACACAGTATCTAACACCGAAGAGAATCGTTGGCAATGGCTCACAGTCGCTGAGTTTAAAAAGAAAAGAGGTGCTGAGTTTTATTATCAAATCACCGGTTCCAGTCAACAAAATCTGAGTATTACCCACCCAAAAGTTACTGAGTTTACCTCAAAACAATTTGCACCTAAAAAAAAATAAAGGTTGAGTGAACAATAGTGGTTATCACAGTGATTAGAACAGTGAAAAAATCGCAGCATAAGTAAAAGGAACAGTATCAATTCGCCATCAACATAATAAAATGCAGAGGTAAGGTATCAAGCAGAGCCCAAGCAAACATAAGGATTAATCGCAGAAGACAATAAGTGGTTCGATGTCGGAAGAAAAAAAAAAACTTAGAGGCAACAATGCAAAAAGGCACAAGACCATCAATTAGTCTAGAAAAATCAGAAGTGGTAGACGACGGACATGTTCGTCCTTCGCCCATCATCCTTGCACAGAAAAGTAGGGCGTTGAGATCCATATGTCTTTTAACGCTAAGGCGATGACTGTAGATCAAGCTCCTGGCCGATTTCTCAGGCGAGGAATGGTGAGCTAGGGACGAAGGCTAAACAACCTCAAGGTCACAATCAACACACAGGGCGGTCATGTCATGCGGAAAAACAAAGGTCATGGGAAATCAATCAATCAATTAATCATCTAGGATATACAAATTTTAGTCATGAAACTAGACAACCAGTTTACCTACCAAATAAACATGCATATCCAAATCATAAATCCTACAACAATCTACCATTCAAAGGAAGAAAGTGTACCATTCCTTGTTCCCCAACTCTGAGTGTCGTCCGCGCACTTCGTTTAACTCCCACTCGCCGACCGTTGAGACTTCACCAGTACCTCCCAACAAATGCTAGGGGTACTCTTCTTCCCCCTTATCCCCCCGGAATGCAAAGGGACCACACACACTAACCAAAGATTTCATCTAGCTCCTAGCTCCCCTCGCAAGGCCAAGCTACCACTCCTCTCTGAGCTGGGTATCCCAACTCCCACAAGTAAATCAGTCAATTAGATATTTCTACAGCATAACATTAAGCAAACATATGATTTTCCAACCTCCAATACCTCCCTTCATTATATAGAGTTTTGTGGTTCCTTACTTTCCAAAAATTCTCTTTTAGTTGAGTTTTTATAATTAATTTCCTAGAAATTCCTCCCCGTACAAGTGTCACCCATCCCCTTCCTTACTCATAAATTAACTTCTTTAATTAATTAATTATCTTTGTTTCACTCACCCACCTAGAGTTACTCCTAGAATCACTCCTAGGTGTCCCCAAATCTCTTACAGGTTTTAATAACTTTATTTTTTATTAAATTTCTTGTTCAGTTTAAATTAAAAATCTCTTAAATGGTAGATACCTTTTTCTAAGTTTGACTTTCCACTTTTTCCCTATGTTTCTCCCTTTTCCCTTTTTATGTTTACCTCTTTTCCTAGTTTCGTAAATTCTTAGATTTTCCCTCTTTCCCCTTTTCAATTGGAACTCAAAAAGGCAAGTGTGGAAATTAACCCTTTTCCCTTTTCTCATTTAATTAATATTTTAAAATTATCAAATTAATAAAACCATTAATTCCCCTTTTTCTTTTAAATTTTATTCCAAGAGATTTATTATTATTATTATTTTGAATAAATTAAATTTCTTATTCCCTTCATGTTACAAGATTTAACTAAGGTCATAATTATTATTTATGTGGTTTTTATTCTTATTATTATTATTGTTATATATATATTTTTTTATAGAGAGATAAAATTTTACCACTAGCATAGTTTAGACTTAAACCTTAAATTTTCATACAGGGCGACATTTAGTTAGGGAAGTTGTTTTAAAAATTTCTTCACACATTATTCGTCCTAACGTCATCTAGGTTCATTCATCTATCATCAACAACACGAGGTTCCCTTCAAGATGCACTAGGTGCTCCAAGGGTGCCACTCTCCTCATATGTTCCCTTATGCGATGTGCCCTTCAGGACGCACTGCATGCTCCAA
Organism: Picea sitchensis; assembly: GCA_010110895.2. Classification (NCBI taxonomy): domain Eukaryota; kingdom Viridiplantae; phylum Streptophyta; class Pinopsida; order Pinales; family Pinaceae; genus Picea; species Picea sitchensis. Next base: position 35,166 of record SNQJ01S0062660.1, read on the forward strand.
GGGTGCCACTTGCCACTCTCCATTTTTCTTGCGCGACGTGCCCTTCAGGACACACCACATGCTCCAAGTGTGCCACTCGCCACTTGAATAACTTGGTAGACATCAATAACCCCTGGAGTCAACACTCCTCCAGGTTAACTTGTGGGAGATTAAGGGCTTCTAAGGAATAAGGCCCCCACCTTATTGCGCACCCCTTAGAATCATCATGAGCAACTGTCGCAGTCTACCCTCAAGACATCGTGGGTCCTCTTGAACTAGGTAATCGTTAACCTACAATTCGAGGCACGACGGGAATGCTAGTAGGTTGTGGCAGGTTTGTTGTACACACCTCTCCCTCAACATCTCTGGTAGTCATGCGTGACCCCTTTACTCCATATGTGAGTCTAGTCGGCAAGATATCGTCAACCTGAATCATCAACAAATCATGTTAGAACATATTTTTATCATATCATCTAGTCATATGCACTAATATCACAATAAAACAATCAAACCCCAATGGAAAACTCCCTGACTCGATCCGGAGTCCAAGGGGTTTCGTCGATGCCTCTCCATCCTCGAGGTCCAAAACCCCGCACACTCAGTAAAATCGATTTAATAGCACCTGTCTACGTCAATGTAATAAAACAACATGTCATCAACCCATAATGCTTCATAATCAAAATCAAAAGTTTTAATAGCATAATAATCCGGATCACTTGCGAGCAAGTATCCTCAAAGAATAAGTTCACTCACTCTGCCAGAGCGGGATGTTACAGTTCCATAGGCTTAATCAAAGAATTGATATCGATACATGATGGTTTTCTAGACCACCTAAACAAAGTTTTGAATCATCTTTTTGGTTTTTGTTAAAAAGGTAATTGATGTTTGTTCAAGTTTTTATTGGAATAACAATTTATATGTTGAAAGATAAATGTTGAGCATTTTTTCAAGGTGATCTATTTGTTGAACATATCTTTTACAGATAACTATAAAATTCACGGGAAACAAAAATTTGCGCAAGAGAAAATTTGATCGCACTCGAAATGATACTCACCAAAACAAACAAAGGAAAGAGCATTATTGGAGGAAAAAAAAAGAACGTGCAAATATTGAAAAAAAAATGATGATAATGTCAATAGAAATTTTCAACAAGAAGAAGTTCAACTAGGTATGCATGCACATATGATGATCGAGAACACACCACACATTGGGACTATATTCAAAAGGTACAGAATTCAAAGTATAGAATTCAAATTTAAAATATTGTAAATAATATAATTGATTGTAATTACAATTTGATGTTTTTCGAAAAACATAAATAGATTTGTCTCATAATGTCGAAGAAGACGTTGAAACCGAAATTGAAGCAGAAGATGAATTAGGTATGCACATAAATTTAGATAATACAAGATGAACACTCAAGTATATATAGTTTAGTGAATTTGTGTTCGGGTTATGTTTTTTAATATGAACTTTAAATTGAAATATGCAAGAGAATGTATCAACATTGATGATGAAATATTAGAAAATGTTGATACTCACAAATTTGGGAAGAAAAAAACTAATCATTATATAATATATCAAACTAAGAATATGTATAATACTTTTTTCAAAGATGAATCAGTAACAGTACAAGCTCAACTTTTACTTTGTCTAATGAAGTCAAGAAAGTTAAGAGATTCTATGTAAGTATTGGGTATTCAAAAGTCGACAAAGGATTCAAAGGTGAAACATAATGTATTTAACAATATAACTAGTGTATTAAAAGCTTTTGGAAAATCTTGAAAAAAAGATGTATGTGTTGCACGTAGAGTGATACAAGCAATAGTTGTTTCATATAGCAATATAAAATATCGATTAATAAGACACATGGAAAAAACGATGGGAACATCGAGAAAAACATTGCACAAACATATAAAATTTTGATTGCAAATAGATGCAAATGATGAACTCACTTGTTGGATAGTGATTTCTAGACAACCCTACAAACATAGACTTGTAGAAAATATTAAAGAATTGACCCATAATTGTCGGTTGCAAAAATCTCGTGTTTCACCACATACAAAGGATTTGTTGAGACAAAGAATAGCACGAAAACAATATGAAGAACATCTAAAACATATATTGCCAATGACACAAATATAATTGTTCAATAAGGTCAAAGAATAGAACAAAGAAGTTAAAATTTTCATCAATACATTTGTGCAACAAAAACCATGGTTTGTTAGACCCATCACTATTCGTGACACTTGTTGTCATTATCATGTGAAATTTGATTTGTATTACGACAATTTTTTGGATTTTGGTAAAACGTTATGGCCAGGTTCACCTCCTCCTTCCACATTCCATGTGTTTATATATAAAATTCTATGTGAAAGAGAAGATGATAATTTATTTTACAAAAAAAATTGTGTTGGTGGAAATAAATGTGATCGTTGTGGAAATATGAGTTTGTTTCATTCAAAGTAGCATATTTATATGAATGATCAATCATTTTATAATATAAGAGTCAATTGGAAGAGATATTAATATATCAACAACAGAGCTCCACATTCTTCAAATGTTATTTCCAAAAGGATTGATTTGAAGGTAGATAAAATCTATGTGATAGATTTTTTGAAGAAGTTTGAGGAAGAAATTTATAAATACACCAAGCATTCACATAGAACTCGATGGAAAGATCTCCAATTCAAACAATCCTGTGAAGTGTTTCCACCGGGGACAATTTTGTCTGTAGTTGATTTTGTAGAGAATTAGACATTCGCTGCACAAAAAGAAATACAGAGTGAATAGTATCATTCTGATCAAGTCATGATATTTTTCCACGTTCTATATAGATATGCTCAATGGAGTCTTGATAACATAGAAAGCACCAATGACACTCGACATGTTATTAAAGAATATCACTTTTATATAAGTGATGATAGAGAACACG
>SNQJ01S0062661.1:6772-18952 GCA_010110895.2 Picea sitchensis
GATGATGGCAATGTCACCCACAAACAACTAATGGAAATGAGAAGGTTGGATCGTGATGAGACCCCCTTTCTCTCAGCCATGCAACTGAGAGCCATTGCCCTAGTTTGGTGACCAGATGATGACAGTGTCATACCACTAGATATTCGTGGACGTGATAGGTCGGCTTGTGATGAGACCTCCTATCCTTCAACTAACCTTTCAAACATTCTTTATTATATTGTGGATCCCCTTTACTCAAAGATAAGTGTTTCATTGCTTTCTTGGATGATCCCTGGGCGAAGCATCTAGAAGGTTTATATAAGGCTTTTATCTTTTACCCAACACCAACCCCACTGGGCCTTTAGCCCCTTCTTCCCATAGAATGAGGGACAACCCCTTCTTGGGTCAATACACCCTAAAATCCCAAGAGATAAGGAAATGGAGGGAAACATTGATGGAAAGTGGTAAGTATTCAGGAACGGTACGATGGCTCATTAAGGGAGTTTCCAGTAACAAACCCATCCCCAAGAAAAACCACTTACTAGGGCACAATGTCAACCACCAACGTGAAACAGGGAAAAAGGCATAATGTCCAAGCATATATCATGAAATCTAGATCAATCTAAGATACAACATAATCAAATGGCTTAAATATTGAAATGATGCTCACCATAATACTGACTTGTACCTCATGGAGCAAGGCCCACTGCCTTTCGGAAGACAGTTGGTGTGGTGGATGCCATTTGCAAAACTGTGACCATCTATGGTGGTGAGTGGGTTTTCCATCTGTACAAAAGGGTATTGCTAGTCATGTAGTCTCTCGACACTCCATATCTGCAACCTGAGGGCCTCGAGACATCATCTCCTTAGTTATCCACAAAATGAGGATAAGACTACATAAATAAGATCACTGAAAGAGAGGCAATCACAGAAACAATGGAGACACACATTTTATCCTGGGAAACCCTCATGGGGGAGAAAAACCAACAAAAACTTCCTCAATATAGATAGACCAAAGACCGAACAAAAGATCCTCCTCTACTCCTTCACTAGGAAGAGTAGCGCACCACTTAACCAAGAAATACTAAGACACAGACCAATAACCCTCCTTGACATCACACTTAGTTGCAGTAGCAGTTCCTCCAATACTTGCGCACTTCTTCATAGTTGTAGAGATAGTGTGGTGTGTGTAAATGAGGCACTGGCCTCTCTTATAAATAGTGGTCTGGCCAACCTATAATTAGGTCTGGGTCGACTTGTCACTTTACCCTCTTAATTTCAATTAATTGTCAAGGCACAATAGGGCCGACTTTTACTAAGGCGCAATAGGGCCTATTTAAATATAATATAATAATATTATTCAACTCTCTCTCAGGTAGAATATTCTTCGAAGTTACAATATTTCAACATATAATGCCTCCCAGTACCACTTTTTTTATTACAACTTCAAATTACAATTAAAAAATACCGTTTTACGGGAATTTTTTTATTAATTGAAAAAATTAAAAAATCCTAAGGGGGACTTAGCACATTTCCATAACACTCTAGGATAATGCTTAGCATGGTTATATACATAAGAGTCTAGACTTAAAACACCCCCCCAAGTTATATCTGCTAGTACAATTACTCCAGTTTTGGAGGATATTGAGTGAAAAAACTCGAAAATTATATTTCTCTTAAAGAGCAAGATATAATTAGCAAGTAAAAAAAATACTCTAGAGTAAAGTACCAGTGTCTAATCCTTGGGTGGTTAAGCCTTTTACAAAAAACACATGCTTAAGTCATTTTATTACAATTCCCAGCAGGGTATGGAAATGTGGAAAAAGTTGGTCAAATAGACCGGCTGAACTTCTGAACTCTGAATACTGAGCATTTGATTGCTCAAACCTTGGCAACTCGACTGCAAGTCCAGCTAGTGCACCCTCTGGATTTCCCCTAAAACCCTCTAGTGCACTCTCCTCCATAGGGAATCCACCCTTCCACATGATTTTGACCAAATTAAATTAAATTAAATGCTCCTAAACTATTATGTATTTGTATTGCCATGCTTGGCTAGATCTTCCTTTTCGTTTGCAGTTGTCTTAAAATCTGATACTGTGCATTGGTGAACAATTTTCTTTAGTTTCTCAGCTTGTGGCTTTCTTGTTGGTATCCATCACTTATCCATATCAACAGAATGGCAACTGGTCTGTTCCAGAGATGGTGGATGAGGAGCCTGAGATCCCAATGTGGAATCCCGTTCTTTTGAAAATGCCAACTGGGGAACTGCTTATCTTCTACAAGATTGGCCCAGAGGTGCAAAAGTAAGCTTCTTAGCCTGATATAGCATAGAATTTGAAAACAAATACTCAAAAATTAGCTTTCATCTTCACTCTGAAATAATTTTTTCTAGATAAATGACATGTAATATACTCTGTGACTAGCAGCATTTGGGCACGTGTTTTTAATCTTCTTATCCATGCTTACACATTCAGGTTGCATTATTTTTTTGGATTGCTTGGGACATAAAGCGTAACTTCTCTGAACATGTATTGTTAGATTTGCTCCTTCTAGCCTTTAGGGCTGTTCACTAAAATTGTATGCGTTCTTGATCATTTTAAATTAGTAGCCTAATTTGTATGCAAGCGCATTTTAATTTGTAGTTAATTTTCTGAAAGATGGGACCATCTGGACATGGAATTCCAGCTTAATTAGCCCTTCAGGTCCACAAAGTTTTATTTTGTCATGAATAACCAAGTTACCTCTAAATTTCTTAAACAATCATATATAGTAACTCAGATCTTATATTTTACCAAAGAATGTATTTGTCTCACTATCTGTTTTTGCAATATGGAAATAAGTGTTTTTTTAAACCAGTATTGCAATTATCGGTGATAATAGATATATCACCAACATCGCGATATATCACAATTCTCTCAGCTCCACGTGAGAAAAAATCATGTTTTTTCAAATTTTGAATATATCACGATATTTTGAAAATACCACAATATATCAGCAAAATATCAGCTGAGTCAACAGATTTTTGGATTTTTTTGCTCAGTTTCAAGAGAAAGCAGGGGATTGAGAATAAAGGGGTCATTCACTGTTACATTTGCCCATAAAAGGGCTAGAGGGAGGGGGTTGCTTTAGATGTTTAAAAAATTGAAAAAAAATGAATACTTTTATATTCTTTTACGTTTGCCAATATTTTCCCCGATGTTGTCGATAAGTTTCTTTCTGGACCCTCGGCGATATATTCACTGACATGATGTTTGCAACATTGCTTTAAACTTTTATATTTTTAGTTTTGATATGCTTTTAATGAATTAAAAATATCAGGTATTACTGATGGCTTCCAGAATATCTTTTTTCTATGCATAAAAACACTTCTATCAGGAAGAGAAAATATTGTTCTTAGGCAAATATGTTGTGAAAGAAATGTTGCACCTCTTTGCAGCATAGTTATTGGAACTTTGGGAAGGTTCTGAAGATCCATCTTGAAACTTTAGGAATGTTTTTCCTCCAAACAGGAACAGTGTGTATTGAATGCCCTATTACACCTAAAATTAGTATCCGGGCAGCATAGTCTTCAGTGCAGTGTAGATGCCCTAAAATCACTAGAGGGCCTCACAGAAATCAACTGAGGGACCTTAGTGACAAAGGATGGAGGAGGAAGATGGCAACGGAATTGATTAACAGGCATATCCCTTCTGGATATACCAATATATAATTGCAGGAGCATTTGAGGAGGGGGAAAGGATTGTAGTCCTAGATAACTTTGGCTTCAAGCCCAATGATAAGAAACATTTAGTAGTCTGATTAGTTGGGTTCCTCTCTAGAACTGTAAGATGGATTGCACTACTTATCTGCAAACAACAAACTTCAGTGAACAAAAGCAGGCTGATAGGCTGCAAGATTGAATGCGTAATAATTATTTCAGCAGTTTCATGTCTGACTTTCTGGTCTATTTTATTTGCATTTCATTTTTCCTTGAGTAATTTTGTCATCAGGGTTATAGCTACTGCTTCCTCTGCACTTGGAAGCGTAATTTATTTGCAGAGATTCAAGTCGGCTGATTTTAAAGGTTTTTGTTTTTAATCTAGCTGCTACCTTTTGTACAGGTGGAGTGGTTTTATGAAAAGATCGCTAGATATGGGGAAAACATGGTCAGAACGAGAGCAACTTCCTCCTGGGATTTTAGGTCCTATTAAGAATAAGGTACTTATCTTTCCCCTTGGCACAACACATCCGTTTTTTTAGAGACTACGCATTGTGAATATGAAGCTCCAAGGATTCAAGTCAGCAGACTTTTTCTTGATCTTATTTCCTCGAGCATATGATGTTATCAAGGAAAGAGGCTTACAAAAATATCTCATATCCTGGATGTGAAGTCAGTATCCGCAGATCTTTTTCTAATCAGAATTTCCTCTTCTAGAAATGTGACTGGTTTTCTAATGGGGGAAGGTGATTTTTCTATTCTGGGATTCCTTTTCTTGCATGTAATGTTGATAGTGAAATCTTCTAAAGTCATGTTGGCAGTTTAATTTCTTCACGAGTCTTCATGGTAGCCTAAAGCTGATTCAATGGACTGTGTAATTGATCATGTAGGGCTAGCCACAATGTCAAGATGAGGGCCTTGTTGGTGGAGCACTTTTCTGATATTTTATTTACTTATATCTTGTGTCTAATTTATAGTAATGGTTTTAACTTCCAGCCTCTACTCCTTAATGATGGACATCTTTTATGCGGCACATCTGTGGAGAGTTGGAATTCTTGGGGTGCATGGATGGAGGTCGGTGTGCTTTAACTCTGTATCTCTAGTTTAATATATTTAAGGATCATATGGTATTGCTACAGAAAATGCACGGAGGTTCTTTTGATTTGTAGGTTCATCTTTTTTTCAAATGAAAACATTGTTTTATACTTTTTCTACAATATGAAAATCACAATATTATGTCTAACAGATAACCACTGATAAAGGCCATACATGGACAAAACATGGACCTATATTTGTACCCGATGTGCCTATGGGTGTTATTCAGCCAGTTCCATATGAGACGACAACTGGCAGCATAAGAGTACTACTGCGATCAACTGAGCAAATAGGAAGGATTTGTATGGCTGAATCAAAAGATAAAGGATTTACATGGGGTGCTGCAGCGCCAACAGAACTTCCAAATCCAAATTCTGGTACTAAAAGCATTTCAAGAGAGACATATCCTTATTGTAAACTGCTAAACTATAATATATATATATATATATATATAAAATGAATTCTGGTATCATAGACATATCTATCCTAGAAGATGAGCATGGTCATCTCAGAACCTTGAGATCCAGTGTTTGGACAATGTAAAATAATCGATTCTTTGAAACTCGTCCCCTATTTGTTGAACTAATTGATAGTTGGTTTGTTCAAGAATGTATGAAGCAAAATTAAGGGTGAGTTTGGGGATAAGGCTAGAAGGCTTTGGGCATAATTATGTGTGTGCACTTTTTAATTTCTATTAAATATTTAATTATTAAAAAAGTACAAAATAGAAATAGAAATAGAAATTTGTATTAATGTCCACTAAAGACCCAAAATAGGTTAAAGGGACTAGTGACTACAACCAATGATAATAGCCGAACCAAAACAAGGGGTGCAAAAGGCCCCCTAAAATGAGATGAAATGAAAGGAAAAATGAGTACAACAGCATGAGATGAAATGACATAAGCATAGGTGTACAAGTAAGTTATCAAGAAGGATAACCCTAGAAAGTAAAGGAGAGCCAATAAAGAAACATAGTTTAAAAAAAGTTAGATAGATAGATAACTTTTATGAAACTGTCCACAAGACCAAATGACCCTACAAGACAAAAATGTTTACATTTTATGCAACATTTTGAATGAACTTAAAGCTAAAGATTGCAATAAAGGATAGTTGGGTGATGGAAACTACCAAATCATCATCCCCATCTACTCATCTAGCTCCAATCTCCTTCACTTTGCATCAAGATCTTGCTGTCCCATCATCTCTGATCTCGACAACTTGTTTCTTTCTTGCATCTTGAAATGTTGATTCCCAGTGTTCGATATATAGGTTCAAACTCTCCCTAGTTTACGAGTACACTTCATAGTGTAGGAGAAAATGTTTTTTGGTTTCCACCTCCCCTTTTCTACATACCCGACAATGGACATAACCTCTCCTCCAAGGGTTCCATCTTCATGTTTCACATCACAACCTATGGAATCCGGTTCTTAGCTATGATATTACCTACCTTTCTCACTATGGGATACACGTGAGTAGACTTTGCATATTTGGTCTCTAATGGATTGGATCTCTCTCTCTCTCTCTCTCTCTCTCTCTCTCTCTCTATATATATATATATATCTGTGGTAAAACCCTTAAAGTAGGAAACACCCACAAAGCAATAGAAAAGTTGTATTACTACTCAAAAAAGCTTACATCCAATACAATACTCTCTTTCATATGATCGTTGGACATCACTAATAGATGACCTTCCATGATATTTAACCAAAGATCATGGACCTGTTGCCGCCTTATACACACCTGGGAGACGTGGAAGAAATCTTCAATCCACTCGGTTTGTCCTTGGGGGCAAGTGAGAGTTAAGGTGTTGTCACCTAATCCTCAACTCCTCCATCTAGGCCAACTCCTAGTGAAGCCAAGGGGGGTAGTCCCTAATAAAATAATCTAAGGCTTAAACTGAAATCTAAGCAAATAGTATTCTAGGAGTTTATTGCATTAACCAATATAAAGCAAATCTATTCTAAAGCATACACAGATCAATTAATCACCACAAGATACATAAAAATATACTTGCATAAAAGGATACTTGAGACAATGTTAGATGCAAGTAAATCAAAGTTGCTTCAAAGTAAATGACTGAAAATAAAGTGCTTGAAGCAAATGGCTTTGTAAATGTAGAATTGAGACCTGTGCCTTAAAAGTATCGTGGGCAATGTAGATCACGTGTTTTATTAGGATTTATTGATGGTAGGTTAATGAGATAAATTTTATTGCATAAAAATAAAATGTTTGACTAAACTAGATTTGGCCTCTCAAGAGGTTGTCCCTTTAGCTCAAAGATTTGTTGAGAACTTGCCGAAACCCAATGGTTCCACCAACAAGCCCACTAGAGGTGTCGGATGTCCAACACTGAGGGGAGCAAGCCTGAGGTATTCAATGAAACTTCTCACACTCCCCCTAGGCGGTTCTTAGAGCCAAGAAATAATTCTCTTTTGAGATTTCCCTATTAATCTATCACCACTGACCAGCCCAGCGTGTGTGAAACTTACTCCCAGAAGATCGAGACAAGCTCGCAACTGGAAGGGTCAGGAACCGCACTAGGAGCTGAGGGGAGTTGTTTATTTTAAAGAAGAAATGAAATAACTAAAAGTAAATGTTTTCTAATTATTAGTCTTCACTAACCGGACTTTTTGGAGGAGCTGAGGAGACGGTTTATTGCCAACTTTGAAATTGCATGAAATAAAATCTAAAATAGCAATTAGTGTTCTACTTTGCAAAAAAGGGAGAACTAATCTAGCAATTAAAGTATTACTTTCCAACTTGAAATCTAATCTATGTGTTTGTTGTTGCAACTTAAAAGCAATGAAAGAACAAAGATTGAGAAACTTGCTCCAAAACCACAACACCAACCCTCTAGGGGGGAACACAAAGTGAGGCCTTCCCTTGGCTCACTTATTTTATTAATTCGGTTACAAATGCTCTTGAAGAGACTTATGATCTCTTTAAAATAGAGATATGGACCCTTATATAAATGGATTGGGTTTATTACGATGAAATTTTACAGCTAGGAAGAAACTAGGTGCTCTTGAAAGTCCCAAATGCTCCAATTTAGCCAAAATTGGCCAAAATATCCCCTTGTTTATTCAACAACCTGCATAAAACAGCAAGTTAATTTGGGCAAAGATGCCCAAAAAGTGATTGGAGACCCTGCAAAAAAATGTTAGTACATGTACATAAAATTTACGGAAAAAAATGGCTAAGTAAACTAGAATAAAATTTACAAAAAAAATGAGTTAAACAAGAAAGAAAGGGCCCTTTTCTTTCTGATATTACTTGTTCCAAAACAGAAAGTAATATCACAAAGATGCCAAGATATTACTTCAAAACTCTTTAGAAATTAAAACTACTTTCAGCCTTTAAAATTTTCAAGAAAAATTGAAACTAGAAGTAGATTTGCAAGCTAACTAGATAGATCTAATCTACTTGCTCTTATCATGCAAAAGGAAAGATAACTTTAAGATTTATCTTGAAATTAGAAAGCTTTACTTTGCATGAATTGAAAGTAACCCAATTTAATAATTTAAAAAAGGAGAAGGAGAAAGAAGAAAAGTTCTTTGAAACCCTTGGAAATTGGGCAAATGGAGTCTTTGTTGATGGATCCACAAGAGGGGCTATGTCTCCTTGAAATATTGAAAGGTGAGGTAAGTGCAACCGATGTCTATCCTCCTCTTCAAGTGTGAGATCTGCTAAATATACTTAGAGGTTCCTTGCCAACAATTTGTTAAACATATGATACTACTTACAAAGAAACTTTGAAATAAGCATGAGCATTAACCGAAATGAACATGCATACTAAAGCTATCACTTGTAARCAAACATTAAGATCAATAAACAAACAAGTTTATGATCTTACCCAATTAGGAGATAGCTCTTCTTAGAAGGCWTACGATAACTAATAAAGATAAAATATACACATAAGCAAATTATACCTCACAATTAAGCATTGGACATAGAAGCTTCACACATGAAAGTAGACACCAATGTAACCTCCAAAGCCTTTTTATTCCAACAATATGAATGATACAACAATAGTACAATGGCACAAGTCCCAAGCTTCAACTAGCTTGCAAATGGGAGAGTGCTTTGTTTAAATAACAAGAGGAGAGGGTGTGGTAGAGGAGGAGGGCACGCCACTTGAAGAGGGAGGCCGCACCACTTCGTGGTTTGATACATGACAAGTGTGGAGAGTGGGCTGCCACCTCTCACATCACCCATTCTAATGAAAGTGTGCTCAAAGGGAAGAGGGGAAAGTGCCACCTCTAAAGAGGTAGGTGCACTTCCTCTTGAGGGCGCCACCTACCCAAGAGAGGGGCACACTTCTTCTTGGCTCTTACTCAAAACTCCAATTATACCTCACTTATTCAATCCAATCAAATCCTACTTGTTTCTTATGAATGACACATAACCTTCGTAGGCTTTATTTCACCCAAACATGTTTCCGACATGTTTCCCAAAAGATAGTGCTTGCTGATTTTTCCTGATTTTTTGTCTTTTTTGGGTTTTTTGAGTAAAATTGACTTTTTAGTGATTAAAATCACTGATTTCACTCACCAAAGTGGGTGCTCTAGGTACAAAAATGAGCACCCCCAAGGCATATGAAGTCCCCTAGTACCACTTTTTTATTACAACTTTGATTTTTAATTAAAAATCCCTGTTTTGCGGAAAAATTTTAATTAATTGAAAAAATTAAAAATTCCTAAGGGAGACTGAGCACATTTCCATAAAAATTTAGGAGGATGTTTAGCTTGGTAATATACATTAGACGCTAGGCTTAGATCCATGCTAAGTCCTAACCATGAGTATATACTCCAGCTTTGGAGAAATTGAGTGAAAAAACTCGGAAATTATAAATTGCCTTTAGACAACAAAATATAATTAACAAGTAAAAAAAACACTCCAGAGTAACAACTCATGCCTAAGTCAAAGGTGGCTAAGACCTTTTACAAGTTAAACATGCAACATCTATTATTACAATTCCTCGGGGGGTATGAAAAATGTAAAAAAAGGTTGGTCTTATTGACCGGCTGAACTTCTGAACTTTGAATTTTGAACAAGGAAATGTTCAATCTTTGGCGGCTCACTGGAAGTCCATCCTAATGCAACTTGGTGGATAACAAGACCAATAAAAGTAAAAGGAAACAAATCAAGTGTCAATAATATCAAGAATATGAGGATTGTTGGAGACTCGAATCACCTCTGTAAGGTAGAATGATGACCATTGGATAACTCAAGTACAAAACACACTAAAAGCACACATGACTAGTACATTAGACCAAGTTGGTCTTAAGCAACCTTAAATGTCTAATATCCTAACATCCTCTCTTAAGAGCAACTTGGGATAGGAATAAAGATTTACAAAGCAACAAAAAGAGAAGGAAGGAGGCATTGCAACTGTCCCCCAATTATAACAACTTCCTTCACATTGAACAAGCTTCCAAATGCAATGCATGTGTATCTCAATGTGCTAGTGTGTTGATGTTGCACCGGGAGTCTAGTAAACTGGAAAAGAACTATCTCCAAAAGATGACATAGAATATAGCAATGTTGGAGTTAAAAGGATCCAACAAAGTTGCAAGCAACCTTCAAAGATCCACAAGGGTGTTCAAATCAAACCAAAAACCAATACTCTAAACAACACATGTGCTAAGATGGTGTCCCATCATATAAGGCACACGTCCAAAAGAGGCAAAGGAGGATTTCATCATAACTATCTTGAGAACCTAATGTGTTAACTCTAAAAGGATCAAAGGTGAATGCTCTAAAAGGAAGAAAGTTGTCAGTGATCAATTAGAATACTTCAAGCAACCCAAGAATCACACAAAAGTTGAAAGTGATCTAATGAAGTAGCTGACAAGTGTTGAGGATAAAACAGTGCTTCAAAGAATCAAAAAAAGTTGACTTGCCTTTCAGGCAAGAGTCAACTTAACAAGTGGTACAAATAACATATGAGCCAAAATGCATGAACAAAAGGGAGCAACAAAAATTTGCTAAAAGTTTTGAAGTCAAAAAGATAAAATGCAGTTGCTCTAAAAGCCAAAAATTGCTAACGATCATCATAAGTGCTCCAAGAAATGAATGGGACCAGTGTAAAAAAGTTGATCAAATACCAAAGCTATCAAGATGGTTAAATGTATTGACTTGATGTTGAAGAAGATCGAACACAGATGCACAAAAAGGAAAACATAAGTGCTCCAAGTAGAAAGAGGTGCCATAAAAAAAGTTGGACAAGTGCTTCATGAAAAAGAAGAAAACATCATCATTGTCAAGATGGTTGAATGTGATGAAGCTAAATAAGATTGGATGTAGATGCATGAAAGGAAATTTTTTGACAACAATCAACATAAGTGCTCCAAGTAGAAAATGGTGCCAATGTAAAAAATGCTATCCAAGTGCTTCATGAAAACAAAGCAAAGACCGAAGTTGTCAAGATCATTGAGTGTGTTGAAGCTAAAGAAGGTCARATTCAGATCCACTAAAAGGAAAGAAATCTAATAATGATCATTGATCAACACAAGTGCTCTAAGCCAAAAGAGGTGTTAGCATAAAAAAGTTGGACAAGTGCCATGAAAAAAAGGAAAACACCAAAGTTGTCAAGATAGTTAAATGTGTTGAAGGAAAAGAGGATCAGATGCAAGGGCACAAAAAGGAAAAAACATTGTCACCAATCAACAAAGGTGTTCCAAGAAGAAGAGGTGCTAGCATAAAAAAACTAAACAAGTGCTTCATGAAAAATAAGCAAATACCAAAACAATGGCATCAAGAAGTACCATCAACACGAGACAAATTTTTCAATATGAGTCCCTGTTATCGCTCAGTTTGTAGGGTAGGTTTAAGTAGCTTGAAGGCAAGGTTCAAACTGGCGTAACAGGAGCTTCCCCACCCATTGTCACCTCGATGGCGAGCTCTTTCTATTCAGGGTGGCTAATCCCAAGGGAGACGTCCCTAGCAATCTGGGGTTCTAAAGGAAAAGGATCAAGGGTTTAAGGCTCAAAGGTTAAGGTAAGCTTTCCCTTCACAGATTACTACCAAATGGATAGTCAAAGGGAAGATATTCCACTGAAAGGGCACCTGTTTGCGAGACAAGGCAATGATAAACTAAAATATGCCACAGTGGTTAGTACTTCAAAATATTAATGACTATCTTTAAAACATTTGAGCAATAATAAATGTAATTATTGACGAAGTCAATGATTGCAAATAAAGACAAAAGGCTTATAATACTTCTTCAATAAATACAAAAAGATACTTGCATTCAATGTATAAAAGCAATCCTTATTATATCACAATGCAATAAATGTGCTCATACACCAATATTGTTGCTGCGTCAAACTAGCTAAAGGGTGACGTCAGCCCTACTCTAGGTTATTTTAGGCTAGACAATGGAGTGGACGTTTTGCTAAATAAGCTAA
>SNQJ01S0062662.1:17969-29566 GCA_010110895.2 Picea sitchensis
AAGTAACATCATTTTATTGGTGTATTAGCAAACATTGACTTCGTCAATATTTATTGTTGCAATTGCTTATATATTGATATTAGATATTCTTATGAATTACTAACCCATTGAATCATAGCTTGTATATATATTGGTTTGCTTTGTCCCGGGCAGGTGTTCTTCTTTGGGCCTACACTTCATTATTGAATGTTTAGCCGGGACTATCTATTTTGGTGGTGACCTGTGAAAGGGGAACTTTACTTTGACTTTTAAACCTTTGTCTCTTCAAAGCCCCAGGTTACTGGGGACATCTCCCCTTGGCCTAACCTCCCTAAAGAGAAAGAACCTCCCCATCGTGGTGACATTGGGTGGGATAGGTTCTTGTTACGCTAGTTTGGCCTTCTACTTCATAGCGACTTGACCTAGCTACAATATGTGCGATAACAATCTTAAAACACAGAAGTACAACACAAATTTCTAACTTTTAACATATTTGTAAACATACTAATTAACATGTTCTTACATGTCATAGAAATATGTCAAAAAATACTAGCCTAAGATATGTTACTATGTTCAATTCATTGTTTCTGCATTATAAAATTTTACAAACATATAATTAAAATTTCTCTAGTACTTTAACAAAACAATATGAAAACTCCACACAATAGCTGGTACAGCTAGATGACTACTTATCAATGTTTTTTACCACACAAAACAGATCTATGGTTGCTACCCATAGAACATTCTCAATTATGAGCACATTGTCAATGCATTCGTACCTCGTGAGGGCGGCTCTCTTTCTTTTCAATCAAATCATGCCTATCTATGACTCCTCTCTACCAGGAAACATCCTCAACAATGATTCTGGCCAGCAATTGAATCCTGTCTTATCTCATGATTCCGTCTATGGTAATGGCAACTCAACGCACAACTCATATTTCAATGAAGTGACACCTTTTGCAAATCAATGGCAGTTTCTATCATGTTCTTTTCTGGTAGATCTAAAGATGATGGCTCCTTTTTCACACAACTCTTTCCAACAATGATTGAGTCAATGGATTTGCACAATAAATAAAAACAATTCCATACACTAGTTCTCATGCTTGGTGACTTCATGTCTGCACACGACACTTCACCAGGGGTAGTCTCACAAGAAACTATTGGAATTCAAACATATTGCACAACTTGCAATTCCTCTTGGTGAGGGATGCTGAAGGCAACAATCCTAATTTGATTCCTATAGCTTTGCATTCAACGATGATTCCAATGTTGACCAGGTACTTCAAATAAACACAAAATGAATACTTTCTTAGTGAACTGGTGACTGGCTATTGCATTGACCGCATATAACATATATGGAAGGATCTATTTACAAGTATACCACAAGGATATTCAAATCACGTTTTATATTCAAATGCAGACTGGCTCTAGCAGCAATTGTGTACAGACAACTCCCTAACTTACACCTGTACAAATACATAGTAGAAATATCACTCACACAATAAACTCACACCACAAATCACTTACTCAGAAAACTAATACTCTCCTACATATTTACACGAAATTGACTGTCACAACTCTCACATCTTCCTGACCATGCTGTGAAGGATTTAAGTCAGAACATGCTATGATACTATAATAGAAAATAGAGGAGCATACATACACAAATATTATTTTTATATTACTCACAATTGCATAGAATGTTGCACATATATAGTTGGAGTTAGATCCAACTAATTCCAAACATGGATATGGAGGTTGAGAGAATATTTCAATAGTCTCCAATAAACCCAAACCAATTCCAAACATAGCACACAACATTAATAGAAGCATTATCTCCAACAATTGTTACTTATAGTATATTGCTCAAAAGTTTGGTTCCTACAAAGAAGGCAAAATGCAATTTGTTTATGATCTTTTCAACAGAAGTTCCAAGACAGAGTTGAGTTTGCTAGCAATATTTGTTTACATCCAAGGATGGAGCAAGGGCTCTTCTTGTAGATTAATTGCTCAATAGATGCAGATTTTTCCATCCGCAGTTCTCAGTAATCAGATCTATGAATTCAAGGAAGTCCCAACCATTCTTGGAGATGATATCCCAAAGTGACAGGAAACAAATTCACCACTAAGCTCGTGATCAAGTGCCACAGAGTTTTAAAGTTCCCAGTGTTGGATTTCTTGGAAATTCACTTGCCAAATCAAAGGAAGATTTTAAAATTAATGATATCACTTGAACTATTTATAAAAATGTACATGAATTTGTTGATTGCATGTACTAATTCTTTTATTCATATATTTTACTTATAGGTTTGATGATGACTTTGCCAGTTTTAAATCTCAATAAAGGTGAATCTAGAAGGAGACTTCCAGGTCCCACTGGTGCAGGTACTTCAAAACTAAGCCAACTAGGACCTGTTAAATCATGAAAATTTCACGTGGGAGCATGAGGAGGCAAGGCAGGAGGAGTACCCAAATCTTTTTGAAGATTTTGCTATAAATGGTAATGCTCATTGTGTGTGTGTGTGTGTGTGTGTGTGTGTGTGTGTGTATATATAAAGGAGAGTTCAAAAATAAAGGGTAGGGGAATGTAAGAGCTAGAGTGTTTTAGGCTAGATTGTTTGTAAAGTGAAAGGCCACAGATCCTAGTAATGCAAATACAGAATATCCTAGCAATGTAAAATGTATATACACTAGCATATATTAATAAAAATAACATCATGGTTGTAGACTATTAAACTAAATAAGCATGTGGAGTTAGGACTCCAAAAGAGGGAAAGGTGAGGGGGCTAGGAGAACTAGAAAGAGGCTTAATGCCAATAACAATATTATACTCCAAATCAAAAGTCATAGAGCATTTTTAGCCTAAGTTTGGGAAAAGGTTCCAAAGGGGTTCTTTAAGTGCCAAATGGAAAGTAAGGGCCATGCATATTTAAGCCATGTTTTCTATGGGAATGGAGATTATTCCATTCCTTCGGTTGTTGCACCTTTAGAACCAGATGAAGGTCCACGATAAACAAAACCTATCAGAGAAGAGGACCACACATTTGAACTAGAAAACATCTACAAATTAATAGCCAGACAATAGGATTATATCAAACCTATAGCTGACAGAAATTTGAGCTGGCGAAGTGACAACACATGCTCATCTGACTCAGAAGAAGCACTGGAGAACAAGCAGAACCAGATGTACAAAGTATCTACAAGAAGATGCACTAGTCTAACCAGAGAAGTTCGTTGGATTGGCACAATTGTGAGTAATCTACCCACATTTGATGGGTTGAACCCCTTAGAGAACTTCTTATTAGAATTTGAGACAAGTGTACCAAAACAACAGAGGCTGATGGCACTGGAGGAGGCCATGAAAGCCACACCAAAAATATGGTGGGGGACACATAAAAGCAATATTACAGACTGGACACAATGCCAAACTCTGATGACAACATGATTTTCATCACAAGTAGCAAGTTGCGAAGCACGGTACACAGGTTGAAGTTTCCCAAAGGACCATGTACGAAGCTATGAAGAGGCCTGGAGTGACATTCCTAGAGAACAATGGGTACATAGATTCATCAATACGCTAGATACCACCCGATTAACTGGTACCTTCAAGCAGAGCTATGCCTTGTCACTTCAGAATGGGAAGGTATGATCCAGAATTTTATAACCACCCTTTTGTTTGACAGTGAATTTCCTTTTGTAGATCAATCACTACAAATGGCGAGACAGAAAGTATTTGAGGAGGCATCTAGCCTCCCTTTGGAGCAAGAAGAGGATGAATGGACTGCACCCCTTTAGAAACTGCAGACCTGCTACAACATTAATGCTGACGAAGACAATGACTCAAGGAAGGTGAATATCACAGAAATAGAAGGTCAGAGAGATGTGGAAGGACTAGGAGTTGAACTGCCATTCATTGGACAACCGATAAAGATAAATAAAGTCAATATTGGGATAGAGGAAACACCAAAACCTACCAATGTCAAAGATTACTGGGACACTGCTACCATTGACAAAGTAATAGAATTATTGCATGTGTATCAGGACTTGTTCCCAACCAAGTTCACTGATATGAAGGGAATCAAAGGACCTATGGGATAAATGAGAATACCTTTGAAACCAGAAACGAAGCTAGTCAAGCAAAGACCCTATAGATTGAACCCAAAATATAAGGAAAAAGTGAAGATTGAGCTCGACAAAATGCTGGAAGCATGGATTATTGAACCTGTCGAAGAGTCAGAGTGGATTAGCCCCATGGTAGTGCAAGATAAGAAGACAGGTGAGATAAGGATTTGCATAGATCTCAGGAAGCTGAATTATTCTTGTCTACATGATCCTTTCCCTACACCTTTCACAGACGAAGTGTTGGATAACGTGGGAGGCCAAGAAGTATATTCTTTTACAGATGGGTTTTCGGGATACCACCAGATCTGCATCACCAAGGAGGACCATCATAAGACTATGTTTTCCATAGAGTGGGGATCCTACCAATATATAGTAATTCCATTTGGACTAAAGAATGCCCCAACCATTCCCACCAATATATAGTAATTCCATTTGGATTAAAAAAATGCACCAACCACTTTCCTGTGGTGGTTGTTGAAGCGTTCAAAGAATTTTGCATAAGTTTTTAGAAGCATACCTTGATGACTATTTTATTTAATATCATATTATTCAGATATTGATGAATAACATAATAATTTGAATAGGATCACAGGACTGATTAGTTTGATGATTCATTCATATCGACCGATGACTGACTATCAGATATCTGACAGAGATGATTTTAGATGAGAATTGCACTGCACTAGGACATACTGGCTATTACAGGAAATTTATCAAAGGATATGCTCAGATTACTACGCCAATGGAGAGTAGGGATGATTTTAAGGATGGAAAGTTATTTTAAAATGTAGAAACCTTGGCGAATATTATTAATCCTTCATATGCCAACTATAAATGTTTGGCGATAGTTTTTTAAAAATATTCAAATTTTCAAGTATTTTATATAGTTTTTATAAAATTTTGGCAATTTTTAAGATAAAATAATTTTATCCTATAGAATTTGGGCGAATCATTTTTAAAATAACGAATCTCGTTTTTGGAAAAACCATGGAAAATTAGCCCATGAGCGAAATTTAGCCCCTAAAATCATCCCTGAGGTAAATAAATACTGTCAGTTTGGTTGGACAGATGAATGCCAACAGATCTTTGACACACTGAAACAAAAGATGGTCACTGCGCCTATTCTAGTCTTTCCCAATTGGAGCAAGGAATTTCATGTGCATGTTGATGCATATTCTGTTGCATTAGGAGCAGTACTGGCACAACCTGGAGAAGGGGACATTGATCATTCATTAGCATTTTCCAGTAGAAATCTCTCCACGGGTGAAATCAATTACACTACTACAGAGAGAGAGGGACTAGCCATGGTGTATGCATTGCAAAATTTCTTCCACTACTTGTAGGGAGGACACTTTAAAATGTTTATTGATCACTCCGCACTGAAATACCTAGTCAACAAGCTAGTGTTGGGGGGGATAATATGCAAATGGCTTCTCCTATTTCAATAATATGATTTTGAGATCATAGTTAAGCCAAGAAGAATGAATAAGGGCCCTGACCACCTGTCGAGGTTGGAGCATGGTGAAGAACCTACCAGTCTGGAGGACACACTACCAGATGCACAGTTTCTCGCCATTAGAAATATTTATGACCACTTTCTAGACTTAGTCTAGTTCCTGTCAACAGGAATAGCTCCAGCCGAATACACAATTCCGCAGAAGAAACAACTAGTGGTGCGTGCTGCAGATTTTTCACTGATAGTTGGTCAACTATATAAAATGGGACCTGATGAGATCCTAATAATATGTGTGATGGAGGTAGAATTCCATATGATCCTCTAAGAATCTCATGAAGACATTGCAGGAGGACATTATGCAGGAAAAGCAATTGCGCAGAAGGTTCTTCGAGCTGGCCTTTGGTGGCCTACATTACATAGAGATGCTAAAGAATATGCGAGAGCATGCGATGTATGCCAGCGAGTTGGAAAACCATCCTGAAGAGATGAGATTCCATTATCACCATAGATGACCTTACAAGCATTTGAAAAATGGGCCATTGAATTCATGGGACCTATAAACCCAACAGGAAAGCGCACAGGAGCAAGGTATATTATCACTGGGACATAATACCTAGCTAGATGGGCCGAAGCAAGAGCAGTCAAGGACTGTAGTGAAAATACAACTGCACGTTTTATATTCGATGACATAATAACAAGGTTTGTATTCCCTAAGGTCCTTATGAGTGATCAAGGTACACACTTCATCAATAAGACAGTTGAAGCCCTGACTGAAGAATTTGCAGTCCACCATCAGAACAATACACCTTATCATCCACAAGAAAATGGAATGGTTGGAGGATTCAACAAGATCTTGGAGACACGATTGAAAAATATTTGCAGTGTGAACAGGGATGACTGGGATTTAAGAGTACTAGCAGTACTCTGGGATTATAGAACCACTTGCAAGAAATTAACAATGCAGAGCCCTTTCAATTTGGTTTATGGTCTTGAAGTTGTTGTCCCAATGGATTACTTGGTACCAAGCTTAAGAATTGATGCATTTACAAACATGGATGATACTGGCGCTATTCATGATAGGCTATCATAGTTGATCGAACTAGAAGAAGACAGATTCATTGCAGGCTTCCATCAACAAATTCAGAAGGAACGAGAAAATGCCTATCATGGCAGACACATCAGGAAGAAGATATTCAGGCAAGTCGATTTAGTCCTGCTATATGACAGTAAGTTTATCAAACACCTTAGGAAGTTCAAAATGAATTGGCTCAGACCATATGAGAGTGTCTATGTTACAGAGGGAGGAGCTGTGCAGCTGAAGACATTGAAAAGAGACTAGAAGGAAGGCTTGGTGAATGGGAGTCAGTTGAAGTTGTACTATGACAACCAGTTGCCTCGCATCTCTCGGTAGAATCAAGAAGACAAGGGTCCAGGTACCAGGTGCAGTTGGAACTGGGTACCAAAGACAGAAAAGATAGTCTGCACAAGGATGGGAAGGAGGCATAAAGCAGAAAGAAAGGGTTGCACTGCGCAGTCGAAAGTTGAATAAAAACAAGAGGATCAGATCTCAAGTGCCTTGGGACGATTCACAAGTGAGTGTTGGGGGCCTATTGGCCCTGGGTTATGGAAGGAAGCGAAGAACGAGGAAGAAAAGGTAAAAATCCAACTTCGCGGGAGACACAGTGGTTGTCACTGGGTCAAAGTGATCAAAAGAACAGAGAAGATGGAGTGAAGTGGGGAAAATAAATTTGTTGGATGAGGAGATCGAGGATGACAGATCAACAAGGAATATGGATCGAGGATGACTTAAGAAATGGAAAAATCCATCATTAGATGCCTTGGAGCACCGTAAGATGGAGAAGGAAAGATAGGTTGGCGAAGCCCGGAAAGAATGGGTCAAGTTGAGCTAGGGTTGTAGACACATATGTTTTTGGTAATTAGGGTTTTTGACACCTAGGTTTCGACCTAAGGCTGTCGTTGAGGGATTTTGATGTATAAATAGAGGTCAAGAGGGCCTAGGTCAGGTCAGTACTATGGTTGAGCCTTGTTGTCGATTATTGTTCATTGGGAGAATATTGTATTGAGGGTGAGAAAAGTGTTGAGAGAGAAAGAGATCCTTTTGGTATTGTAATATCTTCAGCTGGGTGCAACGATCAATTCCTCCAGCTGGGTGTGCGGGAAGGGAGAGAGGAAGAGAGATGGAGAAGAGAGGATCTACTAGCTAAGAGTGCAGATTAGAATTGTAAGATTTATCTTAATATATCATAAGCACAGTTCTGCGGACGTAGCCCTAGAGAGAGGGTGAACCACGTACATTTGTTCTTGTGTGTGTGATTGATGCTTTGATCTCTGTTGTTGTTATATTTTTATCTGCATCATTGTATTAGATAATATCTATGGCTGTGAAGGATAGATCTAGCTAGTTGAATGGTAAATGCATGTTATGTTGTTGTTGTAATAAGAACCACTTGATATTCCCCTCGTTGTAGACATCTCTGTCCTGAAACCCCCTCATAGTTGCTTCGGGTAAGACTGCATCGGCTTCGCAGGTGCTGCTGAAAGGGCTAGTAGCTAGGGCTTGTTGGTGTGCTTCTGGAGCTAAAACCTAGGTCTTCCCATGTGCCAACATTTACCTTCCTATGGACTACATAAATCCTGGATTGCATCACATGATATGTACAGAGCAAGGGGAATACCCTCTAAAGTGCCCCTTTGATTTGTTCACTCTATAACTACAAAATCATGATGGGTTTGTTTAGATTATATTAAAATCACCTCTATACATTATAAACTCCTCTTATTACATTGTGGGATTGATAGGGAGTGTTGAATGATGTTATGTTTAAACCACATGTGCACCAACAATGTGTAGTGGACTCTACAACACCCTTTGACTTGTTCAATCATATGAGAATTCATATCTACCTATAACCTATCACCCTTAAGATAGTGTGTTTGGGTAATTACATGATAGCCTCTTCATATGTCCCATTTATAGTTATAAATATATAATCAATTCCTCCTAGCTATGGTGATAGTATTTAACAAGAACAATGCTTGTTGCATCTTGTATACTACTTGATAATGTAAGGAGTGGGCATACATGTTGTTATTAAGATTGTTGTGTTTAATATTTTAGTAAAATTATAGAGAGTGTAATTTAAACTATCTTTTTTATATGTTATGATGAAATTTTAGTGTGGATTTGTTCATAGTTTGTCATAGATCTTGGAATTACAGGAAAGTAAACCGAGCATTGTAACTAGAGACATTCATTTGTGGTTATGAATCTATCTTGTGATGTTTGATCTCAACTTCATTGTAAATRAAAAGATTTTACACTTTAATTATACAATGAATATATGTGTTGGCAAGATGAATGGGCCATGGGCCTAACCACTTATGGATATATTGGTATCGAAGCCATAGATATATGGTTTAAAAATAAAATATTGTAGAGAAACACTTAAGATAGGGTAACACCATCAATTACTCTTTGTGGAAGGAACCACTCCACAAGACATGCTTTTTATAATACAATATCCAATATGCTCATTACAATGATATGCATGTGTACATATACTCTGTGATGAATATTCCTATGGGCCTTAGAAAATACCATTTCATTATTACATTTATTACCCACCACCTACCTAGTGGACCTTATTCAATGAGTATGACCACATTACATTAATTATCCTCCCTAGGCAAATAACATTACATTAAATATCCTCCCTAGGTACATTACATCATGTTCATTAGAAAATATTAATGGGAATAGTTTATCGCTCTCTTTATGTCTATACAAGTCAAATTATGATGAGGCAACTATATTCAATATATAGTTGGCCTCAATTATTTAGTTAATTTATTCTCAATCCTAGTCATATCTCTCCATTTTGGGCATGGTATTTGTTAGTGTGTAGAAGTGTACAAATGTCAAGACATCTTGTTTTGTTTATTTTTGAGTCTTGTGGTCATGTCTTGGTCTTTAAAGACCATGTGTCAAGTTCCTAGGGTTAGTGTTTTATGACAAATTTTTTGGTTTCACTCATTTATGAGTCAAGTTTGGGTTTAATTGGGTCATGTCTAAGGGAATGTGAGCAATATCTTAAGTCATAAGTGAGTGGTTAGTCTTGTTCAAGGTCAAGTTAGATTTGTCACATTGTCATCCCACATTCCTTTGTCGTCATTTGAAAGGGTGAGTCTAAAGTTATTACATCATGTATTTTAAAGAGTCATGAGGGAATGCTATGACATGTACAAAGGATTACTTAGGCCTTCAAATCAAAATTGTACCTTTATGACTTTCAACCAACCAGTTTAAATCTCGCTGCAAAAGATCTTAGCATTTTGCAGTGCCAAACTATCAACTGTCAAATCGCTGAAGAATTTCCTTATCTCCATAACGGTAAGCAATCATGGGTTTCAAACTTGGGATTCAGTGTTTTCCCTGTGGAAAATTCATCTATTTATGAGTTGGCTTTTAAAATTCATGCGTTAAGTTATTTCAATTTTTAAATTATCAAAACCCTTCTTGCTGCCAAATTTTATGTTTGCTACCAAAAATTTGTTCCTTTCCACACTGCCTGTTGCATAAGTATGCCATTGTCACTTTTCATTTTCCAATAGATATGGAGCCTAATAAGCAGAAGAAGAAGATCAATACGGGAGGAGAGATAATGAGGTTTAAACCTCGGGGTTTGTAGCTGCTGAAGTTATCCCTTTCTTTCAGGGAATCATTTTAGAGGGTTGGTTGTATCACTTTATATGATAAGTTGTAGAGAGGTGACATGGAGGTATCCAAAGAGTTAACCATGCATTTTGATGGAATTAAAAAAAGGATTGGGCCACTGGAGTTTTAGGTTACAGAGAAAATTATTGCAACAACCACATAAATGCCCATGCTAGGTGAAAAGTGGCTCAAAGGGATAGATATAGACTCTTCATTTTGCAATGACTATTTCAAGCCACAATATCATAATCATAATTTGTCAGCAAGAGTACCAAGGAGTCATATGTTGGAGCATCATGACACACTTTTGCATGTGATTCAGAGATATTTCACCTTTGAAGGGTGTTTCAACATGGTTGACCTATATCACATCAGGATTCTCATGCACTTCACTAGTAATAAGGCTCTCAATTTTCCATTCCATCTCTATAGAAGTATGGGTAATATGTCTGATAAGGTCCAACTCAAATCCAAGCAAGTTGAACACTGTCTTTTTCATTTTGGCCTTATTAAAATTTTAGTTCTTGAAGAGTTAAGAAAGACAAATGGAGACTGGGATTCATTCTTGTATTTAGGAGGGTTTAGTGCAGAAAACATTAGTACTCCACAATCTAAGAAGAATGACCCTCCCTCAGGTAAAAAACCAGTTTAAACAACTTTTGGTAGTTCAAAAAGGAAAAGGGAGGAGGGTAAAGAACCATCAGAGAAGGGTATAAAATAAATTGAAGTTGTTGAAGCTCAGTCCCCTTCAAAAGAAAATAACATGACTGTTAAAAGGATCAGGAAAAAACTAAAGGAAGCCCAGGATGTGATTGTACAACTAAGGGAAGAAAACGAAAAAAATGAAAATAAAGATAATAGAACACTTGGACTCATGTAAAGGAGCTTTGGAAAACAACAAGAAGATGGTTAAGAGGTCCTTGCCCCTACACAAACAAGTTTAAAACTTATACAGACCGAATAGAAAATTATAGGAAAATAATAGATCAAATAAAGAAGCAACTGTATAGAATAATCTTGATTTGTTGGCTCAAGTGGCAGTAGAATGATTTAGTGTTATCAGACAAATCGGTAGGTGCGGACACTAACTGATCTCCCTAGATCCACCTAGATCTAGAACAAAACACACCAGAACATGACGCTTTCCTTAAGTTTTAAATATTGAATTTACTAACCAAAGAGGGATGGGTGACATACCGTTTAAATTTCACTTCCTCTCGCCATCACCATTCTAGCTCTGTTTCAACACTCATACAATGATGATCCTGCAAAAGAACGCAACCAACCAAAGTGATAGTAATAGAA